>JAVYIG010006578.1:0-115448 GCA_035222895.1 Strongylocentrotus droebachiensis
GAAACGTCCATGCAGAGACGAAGCTCAAAACAAAATGGCTGCTCTCTGTGAGAGGAACGAAAAGGATCAGAATATATTCAACGTCGAGATCAAATGTCTTCAGAGAATTGTGGATCATGAGAAGAAGCTGAAAGCATTCATGAACATCAAGGCCCAGGACAGGGCTGAACAACTCAAGGCTACCAATGAAGAGATTCAAAGAAGAAAACAGAGTAAGATAGTCATCCTGTAACAATATAGAAGTATAAAAATGCTCATGGTATCTTTAAAAAAGATGATAACGTTTAGGAAACTTAGACCATTTTGTAATTTACAAATATTTGTTATACCATGTACTAATCATATTTTGATTACTGGTATAAAAACATGCTATTTTTCAAATTTTAAACTCATTTGTAAAAACTAAGGATAACAAATTAATTTATAATGGATGAAAAGTAATTTACAAGATCCTTAAGGAACATTTATAAGAAACTTCTGTTTTAAAACCACTATTCCTCTACATTTTACCCCGAATTAGAGTTTAAATTTGAGAAAATTGTTTTCTTCTTATTCCCTTAATTTATCCTCTCTATTTTGTGGTGTTTTCACCTTCTTCAAGTTCCACTGCCAGTTTCTGTCCCCATTTAAATACGCTGCAGTTGGCGAAAAAATTCCATCTACTTCTATCTCTAATGATGTGCCGAGGTAAAAAGAGTTTTCATTGTTAATAAGAAGTCTTCTCAGTAAAACAATAAACCTTAGGACTAACGTCTAATAATGTTCCTTTTGTTTTCCCAGCGCATGGGCATCTTGACCCAGACGAGACGAACATATGCACCCTGGAGCTGTCTTTCGTTCGGCTCCGATCAGCTACGGGCGAAGCAGACCTCGACAAACTCGTCCGTCAATTCCTCTACCGAGAGGGACTCAATTTCGCTCTCTTCAACTACATCAACGAAGTCAACGACGGCATCGAACTTCTTCAAGAGGAGATCAAGATCACGGAGAATATTATAAAGAACTTTAAGAGCCAGGGTATGACGTTGGTAGGAGAAAGGCTCAACATCGTGAAGCGATTTGAGGTGAGGTGATTTTTTTTTTGGCTTTGGGGTCTTTATTGTGTGAGAGAGAGAGAGAAAACGCAGAACAAATATGCGTTTATATTATATCAAGTTTTGAGATACAGTAACGTTTCTAACCCCGTGACCCCTCCCCCCTTCCAGTCGAATCGTAAAGAGAGAGGGAGAAGGAAACAGAGAGAAAGAAAGGGACAAGGAAAATCCCACATTAAAAGAAGACCCCCTTCCCCTTACTCAACTGGCTTTTCTCGCATCAGTATTATGGCCGATTCCCCAATATAATCATGATTATGGAATTTTGTAGATTTGTCATTATTTTAAACGAATTTTCATGCATTAGAAAATGTACGCTTAAGATTTTTCTATCAATTCAGTCATAATACTTGCATTTTTAAATCATTTTCCTTTTGGGTCAGGCTAAGGCTAATTCTGTCACCAAGACGGCTAATGATTTGGAAGGGAATGTCAAGAAAGTTCGGAAGCGCCTTCACCACCTGATGTCTGCAGTTGCAAGCATTGTCCGAAAACTGGGCTGCGACCAATCGCAAGTCGCCAGTCGGCTAGGAGGGAGAGACGGCATAACAGCGTTCGATGCCATGGCCTATCTGGGTCTGATTGAACAGACTATGAATCATTTGCTGCTAATCGAAAAATGCAAAGAACATAAGGTATGTTAAATTGTTTATTATTTGTTTACGTTTTTACTGCAATACAGTAGTACAAATTTCGAAACAAGACAAATCGTATGCTACAAACTTTGGGAGTGACATACAAGATTTAAAGTTACATGTCATCATTCTAGTGTGGTCTTTAATTTAATTAATTATTTTCATCAATAGTACTTATATGAGTAAAAAAAATATGCAACCGAAGCAAAATAAGTGCGCATCAGTAGTAGGACAACGGCAGTAAGATCAGCAAACAGTTAAAGGCAATATTAGAGGAACTATATATCTCGTAATGTTGTATAAAACCTCGACTTCTGTGGGTCTACATAAACGATGATAGAAAGAAACACAAGTTTAGGTATTACAATTAGAATATCTCGACGTGAAAAGATAATTTAATTCTTTAAATAAAATAACCATATTTCATAATGTTTCTATGATTTGTACTTTCATTTTGAATTCACAGATATTCACCGTGCCTAAACCTGACGCCGATAAACCGGGTGGTAATCAAGATGGTCCCAAGGCTGCAGGGAGTGTGATCATGCCGAGGCGTGAACCCGTTCAGACTGTCGAGGTCACCATTAACCCACCTACAATCAGGTACATGCATGGAACATCATTATTTCTGTAATTTCACATCCGATTCCCTGTACTCAACAAAGAATAACAACGTACCATAATAATAAATTGTCGACAATGATAGAAATTGGCCTTAAAGTTATGTAAGTGAGCACAACAGGCAGTGGCGTATTGAGCAAAAACTTTTGGGGGGCAGAAAGAAAATCGGCATCATAAAAATATATGATTTACAAATTAGTTAGAAAAGAACCCCGGAATACCATGTCATTTCAGCAACATAGATAACAGATCAACCAGGATCCGCCCCCGTCCCCTCCCTTGTAAAAGTTCATCAGTTTTTGCGATATCTCGACCAGGCACAACAAAGTTAATTTGTCAATTCTACTTATTACTTAACATCTACATCTATACCCCCCCCCCCCACCCGATCGTTTCTTTTAGTTTGGGAAGTTGGGAAAGTAACCTGAACAAATTCTTTACCCATGAAATGGACTCTTAATTTCAGTGGTGTAGCCCCAATTGAAAGGAACAAAAAAGAACGAAAGGTGATAACGAGATAAGAGAATGGGAAAATGACGGAAAATGAAGCCGATAGAGCCCCATCCGGTGCCCTCCCCTCTCACCTATATGGCCTTTTAAATGGGTTTAATTTTTCAAGTATCGGGCCGGTGCGCCCCCCCCCCCCCCCCCATGATTCCAGAGCCCTTCAGTGGCCGGGCTCATTCTACACTACTGTTTAATCTGATAACGTGATTAATGATATTTCTTTTTGTTTCAACAGAGACGAGGAGGATATGGTCGAATGTTCTTCCTCTGCCGAGGTACTGAATACAGGCGATCAACCTCTCACTTTGGAGCAGGTCAAGAGGAAGGTCACCCGCAGACTGCAGAGGCTAGAAGTCCAGCAGAGCCGGACCAAGGGCGGCAGGAAACCAAGCCTACCGAAGGCCACACAAAAATCGACAGATGAAACACAGAATGTCGCGTCAGCGTAATGGATGTAAGTCCGCGTACGAAGGCGCCTTCACAAAAGGCTTTTACTGCCTAGCAAAAACATGGAGCTCGAGCCTCGGAGGGGGGGACTGGGGTGGGGGTGAATGGATGATTTAGCCAGGAGGGCCATGACTTGGAGAAAAGGGCCAAAGGGGAGTACACGATTGGTACATCATAGGTACATGATGAGTACATACTATGATGCCAGGACCAATCTGCAAAACATGGAGGGGCAGTCGTGTTACTGTTTTATAGATCATGTGAAAATCAAGCATATCATGAACCATACATTCAAATAAATTCGACTCTGCGTTCTCTGCATTGTTTATTGAATAAAGTATATTGAATGTCAATGCAATCACCATGGCATGTTGTATTTTTTTAGCTTCCTTTTGATAGTGGCGTATGAAAAACAATGTTCGTTTTGTTTGTCCAGAGGAGAAAGGAATTGATGCCCTCCCTTCGGTCATTGACATTTCCATCATTGAGAGAAATAGAATAGTAAAAAAGGTTTAAATTGATCGAATAAATTCGAATTGATGTCCTCGATCATGAATGATGACGTCAGGGGTTTGAAGTATCAAATCGGTTCATCGCCCGCAGTGCTCGGCCATTGTGGATCTTGATATTTTAATTTCTCGTTATTAGAATGAATTCTGAAGAAGGAAAATACAAATCTTCGAAACTTTCAAAGGAAGGTAGGTGAGATCCTTCATCATATTGTATCATTAACCTAAAAGAGAGGTCCATGTTTCTATGTACAGTGTGTCCCAGAAAAAACAGAAACCGAGAATCATCGATGTTTCATTATACCTCGATCACAATTATAATTAATAAATGACACATATTTGTAAAGCTTAGATCCCCCTCTTTTGTTTGATGCAACTCATTATGATGCATATTTCACCCATGAGTGATTAACAATAATTTGAAGAGAGGTTACCAAAAAGTCATTTGGTGGGCGGTTTCTGAATTTCAAAGACAATATTACATTTCTAGAAAGTTCATTATCTGCCCTTTCATAATTATGACACCTCAATCAGGAAAAATGAGCCAGGAATAAAAAAATTATGTTTGTTTAAAGTATATGCTTGCAGTTCCATAATTTGATTAAACGAATTCGTTTTCACTGGCTGCCTGCCGTAGCAACAAACGGAGTTGACAAAAGACTTAACTCCGTTTCGTTGACGATCAGCCTTGCATCAAGTCTTTCTTCTTCTTTATGCATGGCTGATCGTCAACGAAACGGAGTTCAGTCTTTATTTGTCTACTCTGTTTGTTAGCATATAAGGTCCCACGCATTAAAAAATAGTGGCAAAGGATTGGCAAATAGTTGCTTATCTTGGCAAATAGTTGCTTATCTTCGCAAAAACTGTCGCTAACAGCGACGCAGAGGGGGGACGTTTGTTTTTATGTGTGTGTTTTGGAGCAACCCCTCCCCTTTAGTTTAAAAAAAAAAAAAAAAAAAAAAATGTGGTAAAGAGTGATCCAAAAAAGCAGACCCCAAGGAAACGAAATATCGATCGGCCAAATTTTCAAATTTTGAGACACACACACCAAAAAAAAAGTGCTCTTCGCGCAGACATGTTATGCGCAACTTATGAGTGTGCGCGTGTGTAAGTGTGAAGGATTTATGAAACTTTTGAAACCAATTTGGAATTTTAATGTTAATATTGTTATATTGTTGGAATATTTATTTTTTAACTGCTGAATATTGGAACTTACCAGATGATTATTGTTTAATTTGAACTTTTTGGACTGTTCAAGCACGAAATGACAAGGCGACAGGAATGGCTACAGCGGGTAAGTTTGAATTATTTAACTTTTACAGCAAAATCTTTAAACAATGAACTAGACTAGGTCTAGACTATACAAAACAAATATACCTTTATTCGAGTCTCTGGATTAAATTAAAACTATAATGGTCCCTCAGTGACTGCAATATAGTGCTATTTTACTTCGGGGCTATGCGCCTCAGCAAAATAGCACCACTTGTTGCAGCTCACCTTGGGCCGATATAGTTTTAACCAGAGCCTCTCATGTCAGTATATAATATGAGGCAGATACTGAAACGAAACAGTAAAATATTATAATAGACCTAATATCATCTATCTTTTAACTCAAATTTATATTTTTCCATAACGTAAAGCGGGTTTTTGTAAATTATTAAATCGTAGCATTGGAGGGCTTCAAGGGAGCGCTTCCACCCAGCATCTATAGACCAAGAACGAGATAGTTTATTCCTCAGCACTACATCCTGACTTATGGATCCTGCTGAGTATCGTCGTAGAGGAAGTAGAAGTAGCATATTGTAACAACATAGTTTGGTGTTATGTTATCATTCGTCTCCCCTCCCCTTTGATCCCCCTCTCTCTCTCTATCACTCTATTCTCTCTCTCTCTCTGTCAGTCTATCTCTCTCTCTCTCTTTCTCTCTCTATCTCCATTCTTCTTTCTTCCTTTTCACCTTGTTCTTTCTTTTCCCCCTTTTCATAAATAGCTTCTTTGTTCTCCTCCTTCCCCTTCTTAGTGCGCTGCCCTTACCCCCCCCCCCCCCGGCCCCTATTCATGAAGAAAAAAAACTATATCACTTTGGTCCCCCTCATTTTTCTTATCATTTACCAACTCTCCCCCCTTCAAAAAAATAAAAATAAAGAATTACAACAAAAAAAAATCATGTGGGCAACAGAAGAGGGCATCGATCCGCCGCCCTAGCCATCCCCTTTAAAGTGACTCGGTAACATTGTTGAAGGTTTATGAAAAAACTGCGTAATTTTTTGTATGAAATGTTACTTATTATATTTCTTCTAGGCTTCTACTCTACTAACATGCAAACAACTCTCAAACCACAAAGATATTCATGGTTTTCTTTGAAGGCGTCACTGTGCAAAATCCTTTAACAGTTCATTCTCCCAACCATTTTTGAATTTTCCCAACCGTTTTCCATGAAAATACGACAGGCTTTACAATTTTTTTCTTCAACACTTTTCATTCATTGCTATAATGTAACGATTTACA
This sequence comes from Strongylocentrotus droebachiensis, assembly GCA_035222895.1. Classification (NCBI taxonomy): domain Eukaryota; kingdom Metazoa; phylum Echinodermata; class Echinoidea; order Camarodonta; family Strongylocentrotidae; genus Strongylocentrotus; species Strongylocentrotus droebachiensis. The sequence goes on from JAVYIG010006578.1 coordinate 6,322, forward strand.
TTCACCTAAAATGTAATTAAATTGTAATTATATAGTTGAGAGAATTAAGGAAACGGTCAGATCAGTTTTCTCCAATTGTTATCATTAATAATGGTCTGTTTTCACTCGAACATTTAAATTATCATTATTTGTATACATCTATAGCAATGAAGTCACTACCTTAGCACCATTTGTTCTCATCTGAACAATGTTACCAAGTCACCATTCATGACAGAATATCACGGATCTCATCGCCATGGATCTTGGAATGTAACAGTTTTAAACCCGCCCCCCCCCCCCCCACTTAGTGTTATTTAGGGTAGCCTACATTTATATGCATGTAGTTTCCTCCTTTTGAAAACACCCCCCTAAGTCCGTTGAGTAAAGTCAATACGAGCCGGACTTTGGTGCGTGAAAAGTACCCCTTTACCGGACATTTTGGGAACACGCATGGAATCCCTCCGTTCACGGAGTAGGGGGGGGGGGCGGCGGGTTTTTCAATCACTACCATAAGTCCGTAACCCCATCTTACCCTTTCACCTCTCAGGGGCGGATCCAAAATTGCAGGGAAAAAGCTAAGAAATATTCACATAAAATTTCAGCTTACGCATTCAGAAATACAGAATGTACCATAGAGCATTCTAATTAAGGTTCAAAATGTACCCGACGCCGTGAAAGACTTCGCGCTCGTAATTTTATACATTTCACGCCCCCCCCCCCCCCCCCTTGGAAAATCCTGGATCCTCCCCTGCCTCCTGACGCACTTGTATTTGACAAAAACTTTCAAAAAAAATCACACGGTGATTGGTCAAAAGTGTTTTGCATTGCATGTCATTACCAATACCAAACAAATCTGACTCACCAATGATATACAAAAAATGAACGATAACCCAGAGGAAATCATATAAAACCAACAAAAGTAGAACTTATTATTATACATGTAGGTATGCATTCATCTGCAATTAAATTTCCTATAAATTAGGTGAATTTTTGAACCTTTTAGCACTTCGCGAGCTTACTAGCTAGCTAGCTCGGGCATGCAGCGCCGATCCTGCTCTCGATCGTTCGAGCGATCGCTCGCGCATTTTCGCGGAATTCGATTGATTGCAATCATGGCGGACCAGGAGACGAAATCCCGAGACGATGTTGTGTCTCCTGTGAACGACAGCGACTTAGAAAGCCAAGATGACAAGGAAGAAGTATTTCTCCTGGAGAGTGACTCCGAAGATGATTCCGACAGTGAAAGAAAACCAGTGGATTCGGTACAGCCGGAAAAAATAGAGCGGAAAATGCCGGGGATAAATCCGAGAATCGACCAGTCATTGTCAGACATAGTGGTGGGTATTGTTTTTGACATAACGTGTCCCCACATATCGCTATCTGTGTCAGTTCACATCAAAGTTTAAAGGGAAACTATGAAGTTCAATGTATTACTGTCTTGTTGATTTGTCTGACTCTTGATGTAAATGTGATTACCACTAGATATCATTAGATTAAAGAGTACCATACCATAACATACATATGATTCAGAGCTAAAGTTAAAACTTGAGTAGAATCTAGAAATCTAGGATGATTATTCAGCACATACTTTCGGCATTGACATGATTGAGCGCTGTGCAATTAGTTTACGCTCGCGCTCTTCCATTGGCTGAGCAGCTCGGTCGGCTTCAAATTTAAGAGAGAGAGGGCTCACTTAAGTCTCACTGAGCAAAGAGCGCAATGACAATGCCAATACGTCATCATGTCATGCTTTAAACGGGCGACGCACACTCAGCAAGATAGCATACATGACATAAAATAGAAAAATCAACCAACATTTCAGAACAACTTGCAAGTTTGTACCTTAAATATGACAAAAATGAGAATATTAAAAGGCCTTGTCAGTAGTTTTGGGGTGTATTAGCAGACATTGGTCCATCAGAGAACATGCCTAACGTGCCTAAGGAGAGCAGCGAGAGGAAACATAAAAATGTATATTTTGGATTATATTTGGGGCAAGTGAGTGTTTTCACACTGCCACTGCCCTGCTTCATTCTGTCAAATGCCAAGCACGCCATTGGCATTGGTGTTTCTCATTCCCACTCAATGGGCATAGACTCTACACAATACGTGGGAAGATACGAAGCATGCCCTGTGCGAAAGTGCACTAGCGCCTGATTTAATTAATATTGGTGGATACATACAATACCATTTTATCCAGGCTCAATTTAACTTGGGCGAAGGCACAGACCAATGGAAAAGTTAGGACATTATTTCAATCATACACCACAATTGATGCATGACACCATAGCCTCATGAAAGGGTTGTCTGACTTGTCTCCATCGGATAGAAATCTTGATATCATAATAAAATGCACATTTTATTCTTCGGGTGTCTGATTTTCCTCTGATTCTGTCTTCTTTCAACAACTTATTAGGTGATGACTGTTTTCCTTGAATAGATAATCCCTTGAATACTGGAACCAAATCACTGATGTATTAAATCATGGGATTGAGAGAATTCAGTAGCTTAAATTCATGGAAAAATCAGTAGTGAACTGGGCCCCATTTCACAAAGCCTTTTTTCAATGACAAATGACAAAGACCAGCGACAAATCTGCTGATAATCAATCAGAAGCAAGGATTTCACTAGCTTAATGGTATAACAAAACCTGTCATTTGTCACTGATGACAAGTTTTGTGAAATGGGGCCCAGGTTCATTTTGAAGTTAAGGTGGGAAACCCCATTCTAGCAAGCTAGCCAGATGGGAAAATTCACTTTTCAGGTTGCATACATGTACTATTGTAGGCTTCAGTTTGTACTACTCACTTTGAAATTGAGAGTATTTAGTGCAGGGGATTTGCTAGAAATATATCACTGAAAGAGAAGGTTGAGTTCTGGTAACTGAAAAATATGTTGTGAGCTTTCTGATTTTGTCAGTTTAGACTTTTGTTTTAATCGTGAAAGAAATGTCTCCTAAAATGGATATTGCTCATAGAATGCCCCCACATAAATTGTAATCTGGAAAGAAAAGACTTAAAAGTTTAGATCAAGCACTTCTGTGTACAGTGCATGTGATCTTGAGCAATATTTAGTCAACAAGTTTTCATGTTGATTATTCCTGAACTTTACAATACATAATCAATAGTTTCCAATTGCTTCCAGGCAGTTTCTTTGACTATGTACAGTAATTGCATGGCCAGAACCCAACTTTTTCTGCCATCCTTGCTCAAGTTGTTGTCAGGAGATGCTAACTCTACTCAAACCAGATTTTTGTTCTCTATTTCTCGTGGGTCTGCTGGGACATGTGTTGTCAGATTTTCTCAAACATTTTTTTCAACATAAAAATAGAAAAGATATAGAAACTGTAATGTATTGGCCACAGATGGCAGTATACATCTATCCTAACTTCACTGCTTGCACAATACTTTGATAATTTGGTATAAATCCTCTTGTTCACCCTAAACCTGTTTTTTTTAACTAGGATTCCACTAACTGAAACATAATAGTCTATTTGATTATTCTGATATTTGTGGCAATTCTTGGAAGCCTTTAGACATTTATAACAACAGGCAATTATGCATGTGGATTCTGTGTGTACGCACTATGCATTGCACTCATTCTTTATTGCTACTTATTTTTCAGATTGTGTATTATCTATTTTGGGTATGTGTAGGCTTTGTCACACTAAGAGTTTGCAATCGTGCTTTGGTTCCAATCTAGAATCCTATATACATGTACACCTGTAAAGTGTAAATGAATTACTAACTTTTTAACCACTGATAACTGACCCTTTTTGAAATTCATATCTTTTTCCTGAATTTCTGATTTCTCAAAGCTTTCATTTTTTAATCCCCGGTAGAGAATAATATCTTTCCTTTTTGTATATATATGAAATATTATTATTTTGGTACTTTTTATGTTCCTTTCAGATACAAATTGGGCTACATTTGGTGTATACATTACAATGTAAGAATTGTAATGTACACATCCATTTCATCTTAGGTCATGCTCCAAATGATACACCTATCAGTTGTTCCATATATCCAAAAATCATTAGTTTCTTACATGGATTGACATGTTTAGTGTACGCTACATGTATATCAGAAACAGCATAGTTTTAGACATCTCGGACTCAGAAAGGAAGGAAAAAGAATGTCCGCTGGAGAGGAAAGAGAAGATCTGTTTAAATAAAAGGGGGATAGGCTGATGGTTTGCTGCCCTCTCGTGGTTGAACTGTGATGTTACTAGAATCAGAGTTAAGTGGCACAGACAAGTAAATTCTCTGAAGGGACTTGCGGTACCCAAAGCTGACTGATTTGTGGGAGCTGTATCTCATTAGACTCTTCTCTAACGCAGCAGAAACAAAATCAGACCAGCTGTTCTTCTCAGAATTCAGACCGATGGAGTTTTACTTTCACTTCTTCAAAAGAATAGAAATTCGTGATATTTCTCAAACAGCTGGCTGTATATTTGTCGGTTTCTTGGTAGGGTTGATGCTCGTGATTTAATTTGTATGATTTTTTGTGAACAGGAATTGTGTAGGAACAATCTACTCATTAGTTGTCTGGAAATACAAAAAACATGTCCTGACCAATGTTTGCTTGGAAAATCAAATTTCATTATCTTTATCTGACATGAGGAACTGTAAGAAGATATGAATTTGGCAGCTGCCTATACCATTATATTAATTCATGCCTGCCCTATCAGTGAATTGTTCAATGGATCCTACTGATATCTAGTCAAATATAAAATTCATTAGTACGAATTACAATAAACCTACCTGGTAGATCTAAAGTTAAACTGAATAATTTTCCATCTGCAAATCTAACAATTCAGATTTCACAAAAGTGCCTGTTCTTTGTCACTTTATTTCCTAATCCTAATCCTATTAAATAGGAGAATGTATCCCGTTTCATTGAGGAAATATGAGTCATTACAGTGATAGAAATGGCTTGGAAATGCCAGCAACATCCAATTACTTGCGGGGCGAGACAGATAATGAAAGGAAAGAGGATGACATAAAACTTTCACATGTGGGACTGAGAACTGAATCTATTGAATGTGATTGGGGAGGATGTTTGCATTTTATTAAAACCACTCAATTTGTCTGCTATGCCTCAATGAGACTTGGCAGTCTGTGGGACAGTGGATAGAGAAAGAGACTATTCTCTATGTGCTGTTCAAATAAGTTTCAAAGTTTTAAGCAACTTTCAAAACATTTATATGGATAGTTGCTTTGTCCGCAATCTGTTTGATCAACGTTTACAAAGAGTGTTCATTTTGACTTCAAAGTTATATATTAGTATTTAAGTAGCAAAACTAGCTTAAATTAAATCTGTAGATTATTGACATACTGTCCATAAGTTTCAATAGATTCTAGTGTATACATCAGAAAGAAATTTCAAATCTATGATGCTCCATGTGCTATTCTTACATGCCGAAGCATATCGTAGCTGTGAAGTGTGAATCCCTCTGAGGATCGTGTAATTACAAACAAGACAGCTGTGCATTTGTTTCACACATATGGGCCACACATGTTAATTTACATCACAGCCCGGGATGTAATTTTTTCTCGCCTCTATGTTGTTGACTTACCCACATCTTCAAAGAGGCAAAACTTATAAACAATGTACATCGGCTTGACATTGTTGGAACCTTGCAAAGAAACTTAATTGATAAAAGGTTTTCAGAGGATCACCAAAACTCTACTCTGGCTTTAAAGGCCATCTGTACTAGTTTGGCTAGGAGGGATTAGACCACCCAGGGTAGTCACTGACAGTTGGCTATCTCATCAACTCAGCTCTCAATTAACAAAAGAAAAAGAGGATCATGGGGGAGCAATGGTCACCGGTTAAGCATTGTTTTTTTCCTATATAGAGGGAGCAAGTAGCTACAAGTAGTACAGTGGGGCTTTAAAGAAGTCATTTAAACGGTTCATCTTCACGGTTACTTCATCCTCCTCATTGTTAGTGTTCTCAACACATACACACAATTGATGTTCCCCCTGAGACTCGACCTTAAGTAATTGATTGCATGATGTGTATCTTGTCATGCACCCAAGGTATCATGAATGGGTGTCATCATGACAAAGGCTGAGTGGATGTTGGAAGGGAAATGAAGGTGTTAAGCTCTCGTGGGTCGAGGCAGGAAGCAATTGGCAGGATGGGTTGTCACACACATACACACACGCACGCACACTGGCCCTAGAGCCAGTGGGGGCACCGTTGCTGATGGCTATGTTCACACGTGACCGTTGCAGTTTTAACTTTAAGTTTGCAAAATATTCAATTCAATTCAATTCATATTTATTTCATTTCCAACAGAAAGATAAACAAAGGTATTACATATATTATTACAGAAAGTATGACAAAATGTACATAATTTTTTTCTTTCTAAGCAACTATAAAAATACACTTTACACATAATAAAATTATTACAAGAAATTCCTAATTTCTGAGGAAACAAACAAATAAACAACTTATAAACAACGATCCACAATATTAGGGTTCACATAGTATTCAACTACAAGCCGGACAAGCAGTCATTTTAACTAGAAGCTGATGTATCCTCAAAGTTATTGCATCCACATACAGTACATAAATTTGAAGTGAGTGGTCACTGGCAGGTAGTTATCTCATTAAATCACTCTCAATTAACATAAGAAAAAGGGGACCATGAGGGACCAACTGGAACTGCTTAGACCAGGCCTTCTCAACTGGCGGCGCGCGCGCCACTCGTGGCGCTTGCGGTCAGTCAGAGTGGCGCGCGGCTGTTCCAAAAAATTAATTAAAAATTAAAAATTAAAAATTAAAGAAAGAACAACATTAACAAATTATATTTTAAAATAAAAAAACTCAGAAAAATCAAAAAGTCGCAGTCGAAGTTGAGCCCAAAATGTAGGCAAGCCATTTTGTTTGTTTGATTTTCACTTCATTTTGACATTTTCCGTGTTTATTGCACCAAAATAACTACATATAAATTAACTTCCAGTGTAGATTTTAGCCAGGAATTGTACTAATTATTTCACATCAATATGAAATTATGATTGATGATTTATGGAACAAAAAGGTGTTAAAAATGCCACATCTGGGCCTCAAAAAAGCCCTAAAATCCACGAGCTTCCGGGGGCTTTGCCCCCTGGACCCCACCCGGTATCGGCTCGGTCGCTACGCTCCCTCGTAACACAGTCACCAAACATACAGGTTGGCACTTCAACCTCAATTCATTTTTGTTTTGGCGCTTCTAATAAACTAGTTGAGAAGGCCTGGCTTAGACATTGTTTGCTAAATAGAGGGCGCAAGTAGCTACAAGTAGTGCAGTCCCGCTTTAAGATCACTTGTGGTTTGTAACTTTGAGCTTGCTTACCAAACTTTCTGTAACCATGAGTGCATCTGCACGGTCCCTAACTACAAGATAACTTTGAAGTTTAAGGCCACAACCTAAACTTAAAGTTTAATAACAGACTGCCGTGTGAACGTATCTATTGTTGTATAGCACACAGCTGGCCTTACTTTGTCGCAACCGCATCATGGGACTTACCTTGACACTGCGCAGGAATTCCTCTCGCAATCCCAGTCTTCAAGATTCAAGAAAGGAATGCGTTCTCAAAATATTGTTTTTGGTGGTAATAGACAGAGGAAGATAAAGATTAAAAGGATTAGAAAGGATGAAAAAGGTCCTCCATGCTAATTGCATTTTTAAATTTGTGAATTTATTCAAGGTTTAGTTATTTGTTCTGCATAGGGAAATACAAAATATTCTTTATTTTGGTATTTCTTATAGTCTTGAATAGAACCACACCTATGGATTATTAGCACATTAGCACTCTTACCCTAAGTTGAATTAAAAAGGCAATGAACTATTCAAGTTTCCACTTTTAAATTTCATTAAAACAATAAGAATGCAAACTATTAAAAAAATGTCACACTATTGTATTTGCATATAATATTTAGAATAGCAAAATGCCAAGTTTAAAAAGAGTTGATGACAAGTAGAAGTGAAGTGCATTGATTGAGGCCATGGCTAGTTAGAGATGAAAATATTACAAGTACTTTGATAGTATTTGTGTTATTTGTGTTTGTGTATGAATTGAAAAATCAACACTCGAAACTATATATCACTGGGAGTTAGTGATTTCTTCTAAGACTGCCACAATAAATGCAAGATGTGTTCAAAATATGAATCAGGGAAGTACATGCTGTAAATTAGCTCATCTTCGATACATATGTTTCCAACAAAGTCTTAATGAGTGCTGTATGTTGTTTCCTCCTTTCCCCCCCTTTTTCTCCATTTTTTTCCTTTCTCTTTCTCCCAGAATGCTCTTAATACTGAAGATAGATGTAAAGTTCAAACTCTTGATGTGACCTCCTGGAGACTCTTCTCCTACGTCTTAATTTTTCTTCTTTTATTCTTCTTCTTCTTCATCTTTCTCTTTTAGATTTCTCTTTTTAATTGATAGAAAAAGAGAAAGAGGACAGTAGGAAGGGAAAAGAGTATGCAATAGACTTGAAATTGTACAATTAAAGCATCAGTTTGAGATACATGTAGAAAGAGAGAGAGAGAGAGAGAGAGAGAGAGGGAGGGAGAGGGAGAGAGAGAGAGAGAGAGAGAGAGGGGGGGGGTGGATATGGAGGATTGGGATATGTATGATAGGAAGGAAGGGGGGGGGGATAGCAAAGCGAGAATGAGGAGGGTAGAGAGGGAGGGGTTGAATTTGGTAGAGGAAAAGAGAGACAAAATTATAAAAGAGTCGGTGTGAGAGAGAGTGAGAGAGAGGTAGAGGGTCAGCAAAAGTAAGATAAAGAAAAAAGATGAGAGGTGGGTTAGAAAGAGCAAGGGGCAGGAGGGGGGGGGGGGGGCAAGAAAGAAAGAGAATAGGTGAGAGAAAACAAAGTTAAAGGGAGATACATGTACCCTGTATGTATGGGTAGAAGGGAAGAGATTATGGAAAACTGAATTTCAGTGAGCGGGATAGGAAAGGAAGAGTTGTATAATGATGATACACCTGTCCGACGATCATCCCGAGAAGTGACAGCTTTCGAGTGAGTACAACTTCCTGCCAATTCTTGCCAAGATGTCAACTCCATGTTCTAGTTTGAGTGTTATATGGGCCTGAAATAGATGTCATTATTGGTATGTGCTGATAGATATGCTACTCACATGCATTAGTCACCTTGGACCCAACCCTCCATTCTTTGTTTCATTTTTTCGACTGGAATGGTAAATAATCCAACATTTGCTCCGGCTACATTCACCTGAGCATTTTTGTCGAAGATATAGGGTTAGGGCTAGGGGGGCTTCTGTTAGGTTTCATGGTTGGGTTTAGGGCTAGGGTGAGGTTGCAGTCAGGACTGGAGTAAGTGGAACAGAGATCCAAAATTTGTTCTGCATCATTCACAGTGGAATATATTTTGTCAAAGGTATGAGGTCAGAGCTAGGGTAGCTGGTGGGTTTTCAAGTTAACAGGTTTAGAGGTAGGGATAGGACTAGGACCCCTGTTACACATACGTCTGAAAGTGGACTGAGGCCGGCCCCGGAGGCGGCTCGACGTATGTGTAACACCAACTTTTTTTGAAAAGCCGGACTGAGGCCAGGTGGACTCAGTCCACCTCTGGATGTGGTTTGAGGCCGGCCTCAGTCCCGCAATCAGTAGGTGTAACACCAAAGTGGACTCGGGGCCGGCTTATAAGCGGAAGTGACGTGACCTGTCATCATAATCAACATAATACATCGGGCGCGCTTTGCCTCCTTCTCTTATGTTATTCTTAGTTTTTATCATTATATCACTTTCTCTTTCTGTCTTTCCTTATGTTATTCTTTGTTTTTAATAATTCTATCACTTTCTCTTCCTGTCTTTCCTTATGTTATTCTTTGTTTTTAATCATTCTATCACTTTCTCTTCCTGTCTTTCCTTATGTTATTCTTTGTTTTTATCATTCTATCACTTTCTCTTTCTGTCATTCCTTATGTTATTCTTTGTTTCTTCCTTCTATCACCTTCTCTTATGTTATTCTTAGTTTTTATCATTCTATCACTTTCTCTTTCTGTCTTTCTGGAGTCCGCCCCAACGTCAGCTCGTGAAAAGGTGACGTGAGGCCGGCCTATGTGTAGACGCAAAATTGCGGGCCCGAGATCATGTGTAACAGGGGTTTGATGATCTCGAGGCGGCTTCAAATTGCAGGCATGAGGCCGCCTCCTGGGCCCGCTTTAAAATCCGACGTATGTGTAACAGGGGTCTAGGATTAGCTACCCCTGATGAGTGTTGGGTCCAGGGTTGAGCTAGGAATGTGCTCAGTGAACTTGGAAAAGTACTGAGCACATGTCGCACAGTCGATAAGAACATCAACCATTCGATGCTGTACAGGTAACAAAAAGATGTTATAAAAAAGTTGACACTTTTGATAAGAATTTTAATGTTACTGTTATTAAGCTGAACATGGCACATTATACACAATTGAAAGATGTTTGAGAAATCAACTCAAGGATAATTTTAGTATCCATTGTATTGCCTATTAGGTAGAAATAATGTTTTGATTTCGTAATATGTAGTGTTTTTTCTTCAAATGTGTGCCCATTTAAAGAAGTGATGCACAAGGCTATTGGAATTGTCTTTGGTTGATTTCTGAAAGTCTTGGCTATAATGTTAGTGCTGTTAAAGTTCAGAGAGAGTAGAGGTCATTTGGAGTTAGTTTTATGACACAAATCTTGTGATTTAAAACATATCCTTTCTGTGACACATATCTGGTTAAGTTTATAATGATGTGTTTCCTGTCAATATTTATCACTAGTGAAGAAAGAGATGTCATGGATTGGTACAAAGTAGTTTGATCTTATATCATTCTCTTCTGTATGCGATTTCTTTTTCAAAATAGATTCCTAAACAACCAATTTTTTGTATTCTTCATCCACTGTTTTGGGGTTGTTTGGTAATTGGAAATTGGTGATGCAGTCATGTTTACTTTTGTTTATTCTCTCTCTTTCTGTAATTGCTTTGTTTAGTTTATCAAAAAGGAAGAAAGGTAAAAATATTGAATTATTTTACATTTTGGTGCAGATAAGTGAAGCAAACTAACATCCTTAAAGTTTTGAACAGTTTACAGCTCACTTTAGAAAAAGGGAACATATTATTATCGTATTTAATGTTTGTTTGTTTGTTTGTTCATCGTTTACTTTTAGCAGACATAGTATTACCCTGTAGTTCCTTGTCAGTCCATCACTAGATTGTGTAGGCTGCACTGTACAACCAAAAATAAGAGTTTCATTGGTGTAGGCATGGGCTGCGAAGTGGGAAGCCGTGAGAAGGCTCATAGGAAACAGGGTTTGCAAGTTTGCAATTTTATTTCATCGTTTGCAGATGGAGTTTCCCTGGCTACTGTGCTCTTTAGCGTTGTGATGGAAAGATCTGATCTCTGACGGGAGTGATTTCATTAAATTGTGGTGATAGTGATCTAAGGAAGACAAGATATGTTTGGCTCATGCAAGTCAAAGTTGTTGTAGGTCTGCGAATCAAAAGTGATCTTTGTCACCTCCTCGAGACCTATGGTTTAGCTCAAGATGCGTTTCTATTAGTCCACGATTTCAAAGCAACCTACATTGTAATTCAGATCTGTGGACAGTAGTGTGCTTCCAAATTAGCCTACTCATTTGTATTAAGATGCAGTTGATGATATTTCACATTTGACTCCAGAATGCACATAATCTTGGTCTAGTTTGTGTAATAGCCCGCCATTTATCCAAACTTTGGGTCAATTTGTGACAAAGATCCATACATTAGACTTATTATGTTATCCCAGCATGCACGAGAATCCACATTTGAAAATCACAACAACAACAAAAGCAATAAAAATAACATCAACAACAATAATATTAACATTGTCTTATTACCAGATGGGCGCCTCATCATTCTGACTGCCGTTTTTCATGAGAGCCCTGCCATTGCATTAGGCCTAAACAAAATATGTTGTATTGCCCTTAAGTGCCAAAACATGGGTCAGTCGGTCGAGAATTTTTTGTTCCCTTGGATTGATATTTCTCAGTTTTGAATGGTTTAATACATATTTTTGTATTCAATAAACATTTTTTTTCTAAAAATTGGTAAGAAAAATTATCTTTTCATAAATCCGACCATAGATTTCACAAAGGGTAATACAACATCTTTTTTTAAAAGCCTTATTATTATCCCTACCCGGCTACACATTTCTGTACCCCTTCGATGCACCTGGGTGAAGAGGGGTAGATGTTTGTAAAACGCCTTGTCCAAGGCTGTAAGCACCGAGCAAGGATCAAACCTGGGAACTCCGGCAAGCATCGCTTGTCTTTGGATAATGAAAACATGGAAGTTCACCTATAAAATGAACTTCATGTGAATGCAAGTTTCATGGGAAATGCTGGATGGTCTAATTTCTCAAGCTCCATCTTGCTTTTAAGGCTAATGAGAATGTTCCTGCATATTATTCGGCTTCTAAACTCCTTAAGTATGGAAAAGGTGGGGGCAGAGAAGGGCCTGTACAGAGTGAATGAGGGGGAAGTAGAAAAGATGGGGAGGAAAAGAAAAAGGATGGAAATTTAGGAGGAAAGGAGAGAAAATGGATGGCATGGAAAAGGTAGAGAAACAATGAGAAAACTTATATGGGAATGAGGAGGGGTCAGCAAGGACAGAACAAGGAAGAAAAATAGGGAGGAAAAAAGGAAAGAGGGCAAGATCTATAGAGACTGGGAGATGGAGATAAGTTGAAACATCTGTAATATAACCTTTGGAATTAAGCAGATCTAATTCCTCTCACTGTTTGTTATAGTGAAACTTTTTTTTTTTTTTTTTTGTCTACAGAAGTTTAAAATGTTTCCTTTTGTTATTATATCCAGTGAATATAGGTACCTTTTTCATTGCAATTGTTTACAAGAACAACAACACTCTTTCAAATATAAAAGAGATATAAACCCGTCGTGATATTGATTAGTTTTTCTTCTTAGGTTGTAGTGAGGTGTTTATGGACTAGTAGATTGTACTTTGACATGGGATTAGAATCGATGACATCACTTTCATACTTGTTGCTGAACCGTGAACACCATGTACATACAGGTACAACAAAAGGGGGTTGACATTTGATGCAATGTTGATATACTGTTTCTAAGGCCAATGAATGAAGGGTATATATGTTGTGAGGTGGTGTTTTCACTGTAATGCTGTTTTGTTTCTGCTCTTGGTAAGATTTCTGTCCTGTATATGTCTTTACATATTACAGAGGATAAACACTCATCTTCAGGTATCATAATTGTTTAATTAGACCATCAGATTTTACAATGAGAAATGATTCAATTTTGGTATGAATTACCCAATAAAATATAAAAACTTTGGGTCTGTTTAATTAGGGCGACTCAGGAGGGCTCCCTTACTACTCATTAGGGATGGTGGCGAAGCACCGCAAATTAGATTTGGCTTCACCAGAAGATTGCCTTCTCTCTCGAGAGCTGTAAAAAAGTCACGACCATTAGGCAGAGATTTCCTCCCGTGATGCAAAGCAGTCTTGCATGATTTGATTAGTGTCTTGATGAAAGTGGTTTGTGATTTGACGGCTTGTTCAGAGGTGTGAAGAAACAAGACGCAAAAGATTACGCTAAGCCTCGTCCCCTCCTTCATGAGTGCGTGCTCATGAGGTATGTCTTCATCAGCTCGAGATTGCCAAATATCCCGCTATTTGAACTATCCCGATCGCAAATTATCCAGTTGATTTGTGTCTTCATCAGCCCAAAGTTGCAATCAGTGGCATATTTGGTCGAGTTAATCATCCGAAGATATGTTGGGCTAGTTTGCAAAATATCCCGCTATTTGTCCATTGCGTCTTCACCAGCCCGAAGACTCGCACTATGCGCGAACGCTGAGCAAATAACTCTAGCTAATTTCTCAAGCTCGAGTTTCAAGTCTTGAGCTGATGAAGTCGCGATTTGTAACTTCAGGATTTTCCCAAATCAGAAATAGCGGGCTATTTGGCAATCTCGAGCTGATGAAAACAGGCCTATGGTGATTCAATATTTGGCTCTGGTGACATTTGCTCAGGGGTTTACTTTGTAAAAAAAAATAGTTATGGCTTGAGATTTAAGCTACATTTATGGTTAGGGTTGGGGTTAGGGTATTATGTTGAATTAGGGTTTGGGGTAGGTAGGCCTAAAATGTCGGTTTACATTTAGGGTAGAGGGTTTTGGTAGGGTAGGCCTATAGTTAAAGTTAGGGTGAGAGTTAGGATATATGTTGGATGAGGTATAGAGTTGGGGTATAGCGTTGGGTCAAGAGTCAAGGTATGAATGGTATGAATGGGATCAGTGTTTGAAAATGGCTGCAGGGCAGTTACCGGCAAGCGTATGTTGTACAATCTTGCTTAAACATATCAAGAATGTGTTAAACAGAATGTATTTATCGGTTTTACAGGCTTGCCATCACTTTCCAATATCACTCTTCATCTTCCATGACGTAAATGCATACATAGCACTTTGTGTTATCTCTTGACTGAAATTATTAACTGGGTGATTACAATTTGTTTATCTCTATCTCAATCTCTGGCAAAAGGTTAAAAGTGCACAACAAATTAGAGCAGTATTCTGTATGTAGTGTTTTATTAGGCGTAGTTAAGTTGAAAAAAAAATCATTATTATAATGAGGAGGAGACTATGTAATGTACAGTAATCAGCCTGAAATGATGGTTTTCAAATGACAATGTATGGCTTCCGCCAAAAAGGATAGCTATACAATAAGTAATTTTATTCTTTCTAGTCTGAACGCGATATAATGAAATGTATTTTAAACGCAACGTCGTATCGCGATCCGCGAAACATATGTTTGAGCACCCTTTCTAATGGAAACTTAATCAAAAGAATCAGGATCCCATGGATGTCATATCAACTGGGTGGAGCTTATCCTGAGTGTGCACTGGTGATTGGCCAGCTGTCTTGTCAACTGACCTCTTAAAAACTTGCCCTTTTGTATTTAAAGCTGTTGTTCTCCAGTCTGTATGCCTTTTCCGTGATACAATGTTTAAAAAACAATAATTGTACAATTTTCTGAACAGGCACTTAGTTCTTTAAAGTAGTCACCCGAAGACATTTATGACAACTGATAATTATGGACAAATTATATATACATGGATGGAAAGATTTTCTCTTAAAAAACATGAATAATTTGCTGAAAAATCATATAGATACATGTATCATGGAAAGGCGGAAAATGTTTTTTGGCTAGCTGTGTCTCGCATACATGTATGTGACGTCACAAATCTTGACATTCTACGGAGGACCGCTGAAGGCAGACAATCTGGATCTCAAAATTCACATTTTTGAGAGATGATTACTGCGGGCCCCAAACATATTTTGAAGAGGGAAGTTGTTATATTTGATCAGTAAGGTTTCCCCTTCGCAATGATATGAATTTTTCATCAATTCAAAACACTTTTGGTTCTTCAGGTGACTACTTTAAAGAGTATGTTATGCTTTCTATCTAATCATTAAACATACTGACCTTTCATATGAAGGTAAGAGAGTATGATTCCTCCCTTTCCCAAACTAAGCAAGCAGTGATGACCTCATGCGCTGGAGCTATCATCACTCACATAGAGCAAGGTTTGTAGCCATAGATAAGCCCTATCACACTGCCATGAGGTCCCTCAATCTAGATCAGAATGCTCGACACGAGACCTGAAAGTGCAGTACATCATCCTCTTTACTCCAATGCTGGTTTTATAATACTTACTCCTCCTACAATTGCTCTGTTGTTATTTCCTGCACTACCCATATTCCTAACTTCAATCCTGGATCCAAGACTATACCTATCCTTAACCCTAAACCTTAACCTAAACGAAAACCCCATTGCACCCTTAACCCTTACTCTATAGTTTTCATTATTATTATTATTATTATTATTATTATTTATCATTTATTTTTATTTATACAATACAGCATAGCAAGAGACAAGTACATAATAAGGATTAACAAACAAAGAGATAAGGGAGCAGCAAGTGGGTCAGGGTGCACAAAAGTGAAGTTCATCACTGTTGCCCGGTGGCATGTGCCCCCACACATGCTACTCCCAGTACATAATTACAAATTCTATACATAAAATATTGCACATGATGAAAGGGGGAAGATAACAAAATAAGATGGAATAAAAATTGAATATAAAAAAGTTATTTTAAAAAATGATTTAAAGAAAGTATTAAAAAATGCTACAAATTACAAAAAATGTATACCTCCTCAACTCTGAACATTTAGCACAAATATAATCCTAGAACCATTATTACATAAGTTGCATGAAATGAACATAGCATTCAAGAATATTATTCAATGAAATTTGAGTATATCTGGCAAGGTACATGTAGGTAAATATAGCCCAGACTAAGTGTTGCCGTATAAAAAGTTGAGCACTCTAAAACACTGCATTATTATCAATACATTGTCCTTTTTAATGGTAACTTGTAAATCAGCTTTATTATGGAACATTAAAGCATCATTATTCTTTTACAGAATATCAAAAGTGAAAACAAGGTCTTGCAATATAGCGCATTATTTCAAAATAATGTTTATGATGTAAGGATTGAGTAGTTTAGGTTGTCTCACTTTGACTGTTGTGATAAATACTGAGCTCCCTGCAGCGAGGGTTTGGCCATCCTAGCTAGCATTTAGAAAGTCTATCGTTTTCAGGTCATTTCAGATGCATATATCCTTCACGATGATGATTGATAAACATATCCTGTATTAAGATCATGGGGAAGTATTTCATACAGACATTTTATTTTGAATTCTTTTGATTAGGTAGATTAACACAGTATTTGAAGCCGCTAACTTGCGTAATTGTGAGGAAATTGAGCATGGGGGTTCGAAGTGGGAAGCTTTCATTTACTGTCTATATTTCTTTTTCAATGAAGGAAGCCTTTATAATAGATAAAGCAATACATCTTCTCAGAGTTAGAAGGGCATTTAGCACAGGATTAACATCCTTTGGGTTCTTAACATGATATATTGAAGACAAAATTATGATGACAAAAGTTACAAGGGTATGATTTCTCATTTGACACGATTGCACTTTGCTGGTATAGGACAATCATCAAAGAGGTCTTACGTTTTACTTGAAAACTATAATTAGTCTCAATTATCATTGTCACTACCACCATCGTGATGTAGCACCAGAGGTTTAGACCGGTGTGAACACGCCCAGGCAATGGGTCGTTTGTGGGGGGGGGGGGGGGGAGCTATTCACTCATAATTTTATGGTTTTCTTTTTGACGGGGTGCTCTATTGTATGTTTGCTCCTAGAAGGACCAAAAATGGAGGATAAATTCGGGGTCAAGATATACAGTAAGGCTATTTGGTGTTTGACTTGTCATGATTATCTTAGGGTCTTTGGTATTAGAAATTTTGTAATGTATGTGTTAATTTGTTGAATACAGTGTAAGTGGAGATGTGGGAGATTGCGATTTAATGGCTACCCAAGATAGAAGCTGTCAGTTTAAGCCTCGAATAGGAATAATTGAGAGAGTCCAGAGACGCAACAAATTTTCTGGCCAGGACAATTTATAATTCAAACAATCGAACGTTAGAGTCATATTGATCATGAAATATTACCATTGCCCTAGCATTCCTCTTCCTCATCACTATTACATTGTCATCATCATCATCCACCATTCCATCAACAACGCCACCGCCACCACCATCATCAAAGTTTTTGTTATAGAAATTATATTGTTATAGAAATCTGTGCAGTGTCCCTTTGAAAGCCTGTTGAATATGTCTACTCCTTCTTTCAACATTTATGTACATATTCTGAGTTACCTCCAGCTACTCCAGACCTGCTTTGGAACATATTAACATTAATGATAAAAAATATGTCTTGTTTACCCAGGGTAGCCGCATCAGGGTCCTGCAATCATGTTATTACTCCACTTATAGGATTAATTTAGTTTCCCTTGAGATTTCCCCCTTCCCTACTGCCTTTAGGTGTCAATAGCCCCATTTTAAAATCGCTGTTTTACCTTATTTTCCATTCTAAAAACTAATATTTTGTATATATTTGGAGCATCTATTTCAAACCACACTTATCTGCAGTTGATCTGATTTTTATCATTGCACTTCTATATTTATTCGTGCTTGATTTGAAGGATGATGTGTTATCAAATATATTATTTCAAGCCATATATTTGGAAGGTGTTTGCCTTCTTACAGCTTTGATTTCTCGAGAATCTCTTGGGATGTCTTTGTTTCCTTTGATTTGTCCGTGTAGGATTTGAGATTTGAGTTGAAATTGGATAAATAGTCTTTTTTTCTCTTCCTTAGATGCAGAGGGATACCGATAAGGGATTGATAAAATATATATGTGTGTATATTCATACCTTACAGCGTCATTAAATGGACATACATGTATGTAGTGAAAAAATGTATCATTTAGTAGACATGGTCATTAGCAGGACATTTGCCCTCTACCTACGTTTGCAGGCAGAGGAAACTTAAAGGCATCCCAACAAACAATAAGTTTAATCATTAGTTAATTACCGATAGTTATATTGTTTTAAATTTAGGTTTAGGGTTAGGGTTAGCATAATATACCAGTTTTTAGTACAACATGTAGGGTTATATATATATAATTTTTGAAGGACATTTTTATGTGTTTCTTTGATTCTCTCTCTCTCTGATGAAGAATAGTAAACAACTATCTGAAATTCCGAATTATACTGTTTACATCTTCTCAAGAAGATGCGTGTAAATACGATCAGCTGACGCTTTCGTCGTTCTTGGAATATATCCCCTTTAGAAAGTTTAACGTGAGGGAAAAAATAGATCTGGTAATTCTGTTCCCAAGAGACTGGCACCACACTAATCAGATGAGAAGGAAGATAGGGATTTGAGCCCGTATGGAATCAATGAAAACTGTGACCCTCATCCAGCTTAGCTTTTATTCCTTCCCGTTCCTCTTAACCCTCATCTTCAATGGTTAGGTTCTCATGGCAATCCATTAACTTTTACTTTAAGGTTGTGGTTTCAAAGTAAAACAACCAACTGAAAATTTGAATGTTTAAATTCCGAAGTTATCTTGTAGTTTGGGACATTGCAGAAACTGTAAGTTTACTCAAAGTTATAAACCACAAGCAATTTTAAGGTTAGCGCAACTACTGCAAACAGCAATGGGTCTTCACTTGAAGTTATGTGCCATGTGGAATTGTGGATGCATTTAACTTCGAGGGTATGCCAGCTTGTGGTTAAAATGACTGCTTGCCCGGCTTGTAATTAAACACTTAAGACACTCTTTTTTTCAGTCCTGTGTGAACCCTCATCGTGAAGTGCAAACTTCAATTTTGTTTAAACTACAACGATGCCATGTGAACATAACTAATATGACATCTTTCCGCTCTCTCTCTCTCTCGATCTATACCCTCATACCCTAGTTTACTGTCCCACCAAGATCCTAGTTAGTCTAAGGAATAGTGTGAGTTTCAAGAAATGAAGAATTACCCTCGGGTTACAGACACATCTCATGAATAACAGGTGGGTTAACAGCTCAGAGGATATATTTTGTCGTTTTTAGACGTTTTCTCCTTAATATCAAGTAGTAGTATATGGAGAAGTGTTCCCTAATTTGCATATTAAAGTCTCTTTAATAGCAGAGGTTAGGCTATTGGCCTTTTATTTTCAAAGGATTCTCTGTAATATGATGTTAAATTTTTGCTAGGACATACCACCAATTCCCCCTCGACCCAATAACTACCCTCACATTAAAACACACTCTACCTAGATTTCAGAGGGGAAAGTTAATGAGTAAGTTTGTTATCCGGGGTGATTGCCGAGGGGTTGGGGATAATTGTCCATGATTGATTTTCTGGGGGGGGGGGGGGGGGGGGGTTAAGTACTAATATGATCAACTTATTGAATTAATTTTTATTATTTCAAATGAGTGAATTTCTGAATGAAAACTATGCTTATGAGTGATACGTTACTCATATTCTTGCTGTGTACTAAATGCAGCATGCTTACTATTCCATTTACTGTACATGTATTGAGTCACATGGGACTAATAGACAATTAACCTTTACTATCTATCTTCTCTAATCTGATTTGTTATATTATAGGTCACATGGTCCCCTTGTGAGTCTGTGGTGATCTTCTCTTGCTTGGGATTATATTCATCACAACCGTGTTTAAGGAGAAGATAAAAATGGTTTCAAAATAATTGTAGAACAACTACTCCCTTAGGATATCTACCCCCCCCCCCCCCCCCCCCCCCTTGGCAATCTTCCGGTGGGTAACCCTCAGCCCCCAACCATCAAAACCATCACCCCACTCTGCGCTCCACAGACAACTATCCCAAAGGGGAGGGTTATATTCACAAGGGGGGGGGGGGAGGGGGGAGGGGAGTAATTGCTATAGAGGGTAGTAGTTTTAATAATATTGGATATTTTCATAGCGCATAATCCACAACGCAAGGTGCTCAAGGCGCTCCAATATTCCCATGCTCTGGTAGGCTACTGAAACCGTTGCTCACAGCTTCAAGGAATTCATTCCTACCTGTACTCTTTTACGTCCTGGGTAGAGAGAGGCAAACTTAGATTAATGTCTTGCCAAAGGACAATAGTGCAGCGGCAGGACACACTGAGTGGGCGAAACAAGACAACAAAATACATGACAAGTTTATTAAAACTGATGTAAATAGCCCAAATTATGTGAACCCTAGTAGAATCAAGGGTAATACTACCATCCAGAATGCCCTTCCCAATGTGAACCTCTTAACATTCACGTTTAATAGTAAACACTTTCTTGAACTCTCTACAGAAATCAGTTATATCCTAAACTGACAAGTCTCTCTAGCCCCGTGTGAGTTGGAAAATGGTGGGGCATGTTCACATTCCGATTCGAACAGCAGGTCAGAATCGTGAAGCGGGAGTGTGGACAGGCCTAACATGTTCACATGTGAGTCTATTTATTGATTTCCCTGGAGCGGTGAATACTGTCTGAATGAGAGGTGACAGCCACTGGGACCTCATTATCACACTTCCTAGTCCTATTACGGCTGGCACGACAACTCACTCATTACCATAAAGCATGAATATGCATGAGCCAAGGTCTCCTGAACACGCTGGCACACACATGCTAGCACAAATGACTCATTAATATATTCGTGACTACATGTACATGTATGTATGAGCCAAGTAAAGTTCACAGGACTATACTTGTGTAGGTGGGAAAGACAATTGCTTTTTTTTTTTATGTAGGGCCTTTAATAACTATAACACTGAAAATTGCAGTCCATATTTTCTGTAACTGTCAAAGTACTGTAAGAGGACGTGAGATGGCTTGGTAAAGCAGTGGTCTTGTAACTGAAAGGACGAGGGTTCAAAGCCAATTGGATGCGCTTGTGCCCTTTGTTATCAAAGGCATTAATCCTCACTACCAAGTTTTTCAGTTCCCCGGTTAATCACTTACATATTGTATGTACATGTAAATGTTCAAGCATTCCAGTTCTTAGCAGTCAGGTAAAATAAACCATTAACCAGCCAGGCGTAGCTCAGGCCATTATTCAAAATTGTTGTATTTCAAGTTTCTAATTGAAGTTAAAAAATAGAGCTTTGTCTTTAGACTAGGGCACCTGTGTGATCTTGATATGAGTAGCATGACCAGCTGATGAAATTGAGGTAGTTTTTTTGCACGAAAAATGCCTCGGCTCTGTTCATAAAACTTGCTATCGATAACAAGTTACAATAACTGTTATAAGCTACTGAAATTGTGGTACCCCCGGTACTTGATTGGCCGAGATCAAATTTGTCATAGAAATTCAGCATTTGTAATTGATAACAAGTTTTATAAAACAGGGCCTTGGTCAGTCTCAATAATTAAGACAGGGTCTAGACCGTAAGACTGTATGAAGATGTCGGAGCTGCTTTGCTGGGTCAATCTTCACCCATCAATTGACATTATCAATTTCATTAATTTGGAGTCAGGGTTTGATGACTAATGTTGTAGGTTTGGAATTGCACTTTGATCAATAAAATAGTGAAATAAGTAGGGTGGTTTCTTTCTTCTTCTTCTTTTTTCCTCCCTATTTATATTTTTATATATTTGGGTTTATTTAGATGTTTTATTTATTTATTTATTTATTTATTTATTTATCATTTATTTATTCATTTATTTATTTATTTATATATTCATTATTCATTTATTTATTCATTCATTTATTTATTTATTTTTTATAGTGATAATTGTGAGTCAAGTGTATCACACTTTCCAATAGTTCACAGCAATGAAGTTGAACAAAATGAGGTGTGAATGACAATGATCCCTTCAGAATGTCAAACAGACACATTAATGCAATCCACATGACAATGTTTTTACTCCATTCACACTCATAATAATCCGGACATCCGACTAATAGAATGGGGAGACTTATTCTCTCAATAATTATGAATATTCATGAGGTATGTCAAGGTCAGCCCAAACATGAATATTGATGAGTTATTGACAGGCGTTTGTCCATCGTTGAGCAGTGCGAGGAACAGGCTTTCAGCTGGAGGGGGGAAGTGATCAAGAGAGGAAGAGAGGGAAACACGCAGGGCTTAGCAGTCCCCAACCCACTGAGGGATATGATGGCTTTACTATCTTGTGAATATTCATGAGCATAGGTAGCTGATTGGTTGGTTCCAAGAATGCAAGTGGTGTACTACATAATGACTATTCATAAGAACAAATGACTGATTGGTTCTAAGGGGTTTATTGCTCTATGAATATTCATTATTTAGAGAACTGATTGGTTCAAATTGATGTACTGTTGTATGACCACTAATGAGATAAGCATCTGATTGGTTCAAAGTGCTTTCTCCATGACTTTTCGTTGCCATTACCTCTATTAGCTGATTGTTAGTTTTCATATGATTTAATTATCAGCTTAGTCAATGTACCAGTATACTTTTTAATCTTATGCAGTGTTCCACATACCCCCCCCCCCCTCCAGTACAACATGAGACTCAAACAGTATAGATGATTTGTTTTTGTTTGATTTTTTAATTTTATAACATAACTACTATTTGATTTGGTGAGAAGGAATTTGTGGCAGTGGTACAAAGATTTCACAGGGTATTTATCATAATTACATTCTGGATAAGTGTAGTCTGGGTTGATTTGGATTTAATTCAATTTTGGTGAAAAGGTCCCCTTTTCCTTGAGCAAATTAGCTTATGGATAAAATATTTACAAATTGAAATTAATTTTATGTTTACAGTCATTATTATCAATGTGTAAATTTGATTAGTTTCATGTTGGTAATTTCAAAATTTTACCTTAAATTTTAATTTATTTCTCTCATAAAATTGGGTGAAATAAAAATGTAAATTGATTATTTGCATGAAAATCTGGAAAATTAATTTATTATTCATTATGTTTATGATAAATCTGATCTTTTAACTGTTATATATTGACTTTTATTTTGAGTTTTAACTTTTTAAATGTGCGATGGAGGTGAAGGGAGTTTAAACTAAAAGAAATATGTTTAAAATAATAATGAAGAAAAATGAGGATAGAAATCCATAGAGATGGCTTTAATGATTTAATTATTTTCACTGAGCAGATCATTAATGAGCAGAGCAGACAAAATGTTATGATAAACCAAAAACAATATCTCAAAGAACTATAAGTGTTTAAAGCTTGGTTTATTTTCTCCATGAATATTCATACAAGATCAGTATTACGAGTATGTGGTATGAAAGCAGGGAGTGATAGCATGAGAAGAAAAAAAAGAAGAAGATACACAAGACTTTAAAATGGAGACAGGAAAACACATTTTGAAAGATGTAAATAACTGTCAATAACATTTGCACACTAATAATCAAGAGCAGACAAATTAGCAATGTTATGATAAAAACAAAACAGTATCTCAAAGAAAGATCTACGAGCATGTTAAGCTTGCCTCATGAATATTCATGAGCTCGTAAGCAAGCCTATGGGATGTCAAGACGCACGGGGTGATAGCCAAAAGACTCTCCATGCGGGAAGGGGATAACGTCAACAAGGGGAAGGGGGCAACGTGACGCCTCTCAAAGACAGGCTCTCAGGATTAAGCCTCCCGCTCATAGATAGTCAGTCAGTCAGTCAGTGACTAGTAGTGGTGTCAACCTGTTTTCTATCCTTAACTCGCTCTCTCTCTCAATATATATTTATCACAACAGAAGAAGCAGAAGCATGTGAAACGCTATGAGAACAAGAACAGTGCCAAGTTTGTGACTGGACTAGATATAACATCGAAGGTAAGAATCAATTTTTAAAATTATTATTGTTAAATAACTGAGTTTTTTTTGTGGTGTTTACTCCTCGCACTGGTTTGGTTGTGGGGCTTATATCGGCAAGGAACTTAATTTGCCCAAACGCCATTAACATTGAACTTTTTTAGTACCGTGTAAGTTTGAATGGAACGTCTCTTGTACACATAGGTCCATGATTAAAATGAGAGGTCTTTTGCCGGCCTACTAATCAATTTATTTTTACCTAGTTAGGAGGTCAGTGATAATTTGTAACTTTTTAAGCATTGTTTTTAGATCAAACATATTTTGAACTCAATGAAACATAACTCTGTTAAATGCAATATGTGAAAACGACCAACTGCTATTCTATATTGTATTGATTTGTCTTGATAATCTGAGCGTGTTACTTGTTAGTTTGCAGACAGAGAGTTTCCACCTCTTACATTTTGATTCTATTCCAAGTATTACTGTGTTAAAAATGTAAATTGTTGTCTGGATTTAAAAGATTCTTTTTTTCATTCAAAGTGCATTATAACAAAAAGCCACTGCAATATGATGCATTTATGTTTTCTCTTTTGATTTAGATTTATTGGGTAGTACCATCGATAGTTTTAGATAGTTTTAATTTCACAATTGAATGAATAGCCCCTGACTGTTTAAATAAAGTTCAAAGTGAAATAACATATAAATTCAGACCCATTATCTAAATAAGATTCTTTCCTTTCAAAGCCCTTCTGTATGTCTTAATAAGGGCAGAATTCAGTTCAGTTTGTTGCCATTTACTGCAATTTTGTTTCCCTTTACCTTCTCTTTTCCCTTTATAATTGTTAAAATGAATTTAGTAGAGGTATAAATTTCCAGGCCCTTTCTCATATGCATATATGGGGAATCTACCACTTTGTTGGGCTTTTTTTCCAGGCGCATTAGGTAGAACCAACTAGTAGCCCTTATAAAGTAAACTTTACAAAGTATGTATTGCCGGTATGTACTATGCTAACAGTAAAGTTAACTGGAGATACCTAATGCAGGGCTCACAGTCACAACAATGACAGAAACCCATTAAGTCATAATCATAATATAAATATGTCAAGTGTAACTGAGACTTCTTTAAATCATTGTAAAGATTTCAGGCTGACAATGAGTATTATGTTTATTGTACAGAATGTATTTTTGGGAACGAGAGGGGCCTTAAATGACGCTGTGTAAAATTATATATGATTTAACTTTATCTCTGTCCTTAAAAGTCTTCCCTTGCTAATTCTCACCTATCATCTAACTCAGACATTACTACCAATTCCCCTGTGCATAATTAAGCGCAGTTCTTCGCCATGCTGAGGAATTCAAGAAGAAGAATAGGTAGATTTAACACCCTTCTGGGTCCAAACAGACAATAAATACAATTTCTTTTCGATAATATTATTTCTAATTGATTATCACATTCAAGGCTCACCAACTACATGTACATGAACCAAAGACTTGTCATATTTTATTGATAATTTTCATCAAATCCAACAGTTTAAAATGAAAGTACAGGGGAAGAAGTTGTCAGCATGTCAACATCTAGCAGCGCAGCAATCACAGCGTAAGCAGGGAAGGTCTAGGGCTTCTTGATGAGCTATTAAAATCTGCTAAAACAAGAATTAGGGAAATTAGATTAGGAGGTATTAGCTGTGGTGCCAGTGGGTCCGTCCCCAGCTACTACCAGGGAGTTAAGGTCTGTCATCGCAGCACAGATCCGTAGAGCTAGCTGAGCTACAGAATGATGTAAACTAGGTTACACCAATTGTTTACGGTCTTACGCTTATCGTTGTTGTACGTGTATGAAAGGGTTTGCTCATGTAAAGGAGGGTGCAGTGATTGTTTACGGTAGTTCATTATGCTTATTGGCAGTCTATGTAAACTTTCTTTTTAAATAATCTTTTTGGATAATTACTCACAGTGCATGAGAGGCAGTATGCTTATTCCGCAAATAAGTGAAAGCAGAAAAGTTATTATATAGAATTTCTGTGACATGTACTTGTCAAACCATTTAGGTAATGTTTTTATGAGGGGGGCTTGTGAACTTGTGAAGAAACATCTGTGTAAATGAAGAAAACAAAATTGATTAAAAAAATTGAAGAAACTTGGAGATGTTTGTTTTTGAAAATCATATTATTTTGTAAGCACTCTGGTTGAAAATTCTGAACCGAGTAGTGAAACGATTTCTCTGTCATGGCATTGTTGTCATGTAAGTACTACTAAAACAAACTTTACATCTTATGACAAATGTAGAATAGTAGCCTGTTCCGAAATGGTATGTATGAAATGAACAATATGATTTACATTGGATTCATAAAATGTGATTATTATCAAACCCCCCCCCCCCCCACAAAATCATTTTCCAGTTTTAAGCTTTTAAATCAGTCAACAGACTGTGTTTTACAAGGGGAAAGTATCAAAATCTTACTCATTAATACCCCATTTCTCACTTGCTTGTTTTTCTTTTTATAACAATAATAATAATAGTGGGTTCTTGTAGTGCTCATGTCTGTCAGACTTGATACTCCTGGCGCTCTAAATTATGTATGTATTCCTTTTTATTTTATGATGGATAAATTGTACATTATTTTGTTTTTGTATGTTTTTTAAAAACTTGAATGTTGACAAATAAATGAAATCTAAAATATTAGACCAAGCCTTTCCCCTTTCCTATAAAGCTAAAGCACTAAAACATTGCAGTGGCTGTTTGATAACTGTATCAAGTAAACTAGACCCTAGCTAGCTATCCTTGCCATGAATCATACCGTGGAGGTCCATGATCATACAGCCAGGGTGCCTCATGTCTGCGTCCAATTCTCCAGGCTAACTTGTCAAAAATGGATGATTTATAGAATTCTCAAACTCTTAACAAGATGAGGAAACAGCTGCTTGAAGTCGGTAACGAGATCGGACCTTGGACAATTTTCCCAATAATATCGAAGACTGGTTCAGAGATTGTTTGAAATTGTCTTGATTTTCTCAGAAATGAAATTATCCTAGCATGAAGTCTGAAATTCATGTAGGTTTCTTTCACATAATTGTATCAGTGCATGTCGAGTGACATGATTTATTTATTTTACTTTATTTAGTGTTCAATGCCAGATTACTATTGGTAAATGGAGATTATAACTGGTTGAGATTATTTTCATAAATGTACAGATACTCCACTTATTTGGAGAAATGAATGCATATCTGAGTTAATCCTGCCAATAAAAAAAAATCATTCTATAACTTGAAGAAATGATACACTAAGTTAAGCAAAACAAATCAGTAACTGTAAGCCTGTTATCTATTTTCTTAGCAAGATGAGATGTTGAATTAATTTAGTGTGCCTATTGATATTCCAATTGCAATCCCAGTTGTTCATGTAGGTCTGTATTGTAGGCAATTATGAGAGGCAGACAAAGTTTGAACGAAGTTAGATAAAAAGAAAAAAATAAAGTCAACTAAATATTTGAAAATTTGAGATCACTGTCACACGTATGGAAATTTCAAATTGGCTAACTAGGTAATATTACTGTGATGTAGTATCAGACAATTAACTCTCCCTTTTGCTCCTGTACAAGTAAATAATTTATTTTAAAATATATGATGTTTCTTAATTTTATTGCAGAGCAGGATTCTTTAATTGGAGGATCACATACAAATGATTTGTTTGTCCAAAGGCATAATACATGTACTGTCTTGAGTATCTATATAGACCTTAAGTAGATTATGAAAGTCACATAGAAGATGAATACAATTTTTTGATATTTTGATGAAGGACAAGCAGGAGAATTATCCAAAATTGTGTCATTTTCAAAGGCTGATTCCCTAGTTTGAAATTCATACATTTAGCAATCTCAGCTTTCAAAATATAAACTTTCTTATCATCTGTCTTATTCCTTTCAAACTTTCACCTACCCCCCTCCAATTCTCTCTCTCTCTCTCAGAAAATATTCTACTTTAACATTTAATTCAACATGTCGCAGTAGTTGGATTGCCTCTGAAACAAACCATACCCATGAAGAATACAATACTGCTTTATAGCTAAGATAACAGGTCATGAGCTAGCTAGCTGGCAGACACAAGTCTAGCCTAGTCTGGCAGCCAGAACTCTGGCAGAGAGCATGGATAGCTGTAGGACTCCTCTGTCAGCCAGCACAGCGGCACTGCTGCAAGGCACGGCAGTCACGTCGTCTGTAAAACGAGATAGACATTCAGACTTCACCATGTCTTCTGGGTGATACTTTGCAGGTTCTATCCTCTGTTTATCTCTCTCTTCACACCAAATTTAATTAGTAACATGATGATCACAAGTTACACTTTTGAGAAATCAGCCTGTGAGCGATTTCAATACCTTATGTATGTCTCAAAGAAATCATGTTCTCATAATGTAATAAGTTGTTGTAATGTTCACACATTTCCAAAACATATGGAAAAGGCTTTTGAAACTGCTTCTGACTCACTGTAGGAAAATTGATTATTAGAAAAAATACTGATCTTGTCAGTGTCACACAGAATATAAATTAGCATGGTAGCCAATATCCCTTCATCTTATTAGGTAATGTAATTATTGACCCCAGATGATGCGTAATTGGCCATTTCTGTTGCTATTTTTTTGCTGCTGCTGCTTTTGTTGCTGTTTTTAATTTTGTTGTTGTAATGATGATGATGTTGTTGTAAGCTCAGCACTCATAATCACTAGCTAGCCTCTAATGCCCTTCAAGGATTACCACCAGTCCTCTAAACTTGCTGAAGTTGTTAAACCAGAATAGATTAATTTAGTACATATATGAACCTTTACCAGGTACACTATAAGTAGAGACAACTTTAATGTACAGTGCTTTTTCAAAGGGACATGAGTTTGATATTGATAGTTGATCAAAGTGAAGCTGTCATGTGTGACATTCAGATGAAGTAAATTTTGAATTTGGGATATTTCTTTGAAAAATCCTCACAAGAAATAGGAGCCTGTGACCGTTTCTGTAACTATTCCTCCTGACATATGTTCAAATACTCTAACCTTTTCTTTCTTTGCCAAGTTTCCAGAATGAGAAAGACCATTGAAAGCTCTCTCACAATCATATGACTCTTGTAGGTGTAGAAGGGAACTGTCATGAGATATTAAAACTTTGAACCAGTTCTTTAAATAGTACTTGTCATGATTTCAGTTTTCATTAGAGGTTTTGCAAGAACTGTAAGTTCCACAGATATTTCTTGTAATTATTTTTTATGTAACAATCATTTTGTAGATCTCTGGAAGGTTTGTTCATTTGCAGCAATAGGAGAGTTTGGTCCAAAAACTTGTATGTTGATTCATGCAAATCATATTCTTAATATCCTAACAAGAATATGATTTGCATGAATCAACATACAAGTTTTTGGACCAAACTCTCCTATTGCTGCAAATGAACCCAGAAACACAGACATTTGTTTTCTACAGCATAATTTAAGATTATCAAATATAACAAATGATTACAAATGATCAAATATCTTCATTTTTATGAAATTGCACAAAGAAATGCAAATTCCTTTTTGTGTACCGGTACTGAAAAAAAATACATTGTGGGTGAGAGTCTCTGCGTATGCCTTTTGAGGGAGGATCCAAAGTGATTGTGAATGTTCTGTTCTTTGTGCTTTCATCATCCCACAAATTAAGTCAAAATTAGAAAAGCAGTGAAATGGATCATATTTCATCTAATTAGAATTATCTTTATTGAGATCTAGATCTAGAAGTCATGTCTGATTTTTGTCCAATGTACCCCTGGGAAGTCCCAAGTTGATCAAAGACGTATGATGTCTAAATGAGAAACATATAACGGGCTGGAGCTCATTAATGTGATGAAATGAGAACATGACTTGGGTAGGGCAGGATAAGCTTTACTACTCCATCTTGATTAGTGTTAGTCCAAAAATGAAGAGTTCCTTATGCAAGGGACGAGGCCTCATTAAATACCATTTATATCAGTGTTAGAGCTTACAGTTGTCCCACATAATTTGCATGGTAAGCTTTGCTAAATATTCCATTGGCACAAATTTTCTTCTAAAAAGAAATTTTGTTGTTGCTCAGGAATGTAGTTTGGCTTTTTTGCAGAGATATTGGACCATATTCTGCATTAGAAAAATTCATTTTTAAAGGTCCAGATCAATATTTAAAGAAATTTGACCAATGTGTTCCCTTTGTTTGACATGACTTTCATTGTCACATTGCAATGGGCTTCATTAAATAAATGTGTTCACTAATTCTATGCATACATTTTGAACAAAATTTTGTTGAACAACTAAAAAGTTTGTCAGAGGCTTGTCTGACATGGCAACAACAAGTGCATGCAATGTGAATTCCATTCATAGAGATACCATTTTGCATAGTAGGGGAATCAAACAATTGGTCATCAAGGGTTTGGGGAAGAAACACTCATAAATTGAAATACATTAGTAAACAGGTCTATAATTAAGAGAATTTAGCCCAATAGAAAGTGCTATGGGCAGGGCTTACATAATTATATTCATATTTTATCATAAGATCTTTATGATTCATATCGATACCAAAAATTGCAATGTTGATAAAAAATAATTTTATAAAAACAATATTGTTGTTTGATATCAAAATATTTGCAAGCGTCAAAGAAACTTTTGACCCCTTTACCTTCCGGCAAAGTCTGGAAATGGGTAATAAAGGACATCCACTTCAAAGGGAAGTCCGTCCCGAAATCAAATTAGTTTTTAATTGTTTGTGAGAAATCTGATGGGATCATCAGAAAGTTATGATTTCTTATCTTGTAATCTACATCTAAATCTAAACTTTAATTGACAGCTCTTTGATATTCATGGTGAAATGCTCTCCATTTGTTTGTACACATGTAACTGAGATTTTTTTAAATATACCTTATTTCTGAATTGTGGATAAAGGATTAGATCTATTAAATTCAGGAGGATGTGTATAAACGTGCCTCCTTTCTATATTAAGGGTACAGACCATGATCAAATGATATATTGAGAGAAAAATAACAAGTTTAATATATAATTCTTAATGTAAAAAAATGGAATGCTGCTATGCAAAAGTTTCTGGTTTTAACTTGCCAGTTTGTTATGGCTCTTTGTTTCAGACAATGATTTTATATGATTATAAATAGAGTCTTGGCTCCGTCAGACCAAATTAAAAAAGTGAATTTCAGATTACATGTAGGTTGAAGAGACATTCTCAGAAGTTTCCATATGTGCAATATTTCACAGTTCGCCTACACCAGACTTGTGGGAATACCATTTATGTGTGCAAATCTTGCACGCAGCAAAACTCTTGCCCCACTTTGAAATTACTCAGAACTTGCTGGAAAAATGTTCAGTCCTGGTTCTTGTCAGGGATTTGTGATGATGAATTTCCTTACGGGATGGTTCTTCTGAAGTCAGTGGAGGGTTTGCGCATTGCGTAAGATTCATCTGTCATTACATCAAAATGCACTCTTGGTGACCGATAACATCTTATAGTGGGTCAATTAATAAATATCTGAACAATGTCAAATTCCCCAAGAGAACCGTTAATTGTATGTCTCTAGAATGAAATGCTGTCCGTCTTCCTCAGTACTGTGATCTCGGCGTACATCCACAGCTTGGGGGCTCTTTAACCTTGCGGCGGCGGGCAGGGTGAGTGGGTTGATGCACTCACGTACATGTACATATATCCATCTTTCTAATAATAATACAATCGAGAGTGTGAAATCTCACCCTTAGGGTAACATGTCCCAAAAGACCTTCTTGATTAGTTTCTAATAATTTCCAACAGTTTTGGTGAAATCTAGACACTCTGTAGACAAATTTGAGATAAGAACCGTAATCTAATTTTCGGGTTTTATTCGGAGCAGATGTTGTGAGAGGTGTGTGATGTCAATGCTAGCTGTGCTGTCACAAAGCTTCAACACTTGTTGTGTGTGTTGTGAAAGTGTGCTCAAGGCATGGAAGTTGATTAAGAAAGAGATCTGTATCCGTTAGAGATTTTTGTTTCATTGTTTCATACAGCTGAAGATAGATAAGGAAATGGGGTCAAGACATTTATTTGCTGTTATTTGCTGGATATTAAATACTTTTGTATCATAATCAGTTTGGCCAACTTTCAAAAAAGTTTCAGGATATCTAAATTGAATTTGTTTAGGTTGAATTCTGTTAACCAACTGAAGTCTGTAGGCACTAAACACTTGCCAATATTAAAACAACTGTCTTGCACAGATCTTTACCTATACCCCTAATAAACCCTGTCCTATAAAACCCAATTTGTTCTACAATGTGCTCCATCAACAATTACTCTGTGGTGAAAATAGAGTAACTAGATTCTGAACCTAACTCTAACCTTATTCCTGAACCCACCTAAAATTCACAATCGCAAAATTAACATTAAACTTTGCCTTTAGCGAAATAAATACAGATCAAATGTCAGCAAAGCAAATGTTGTAGAACTACAAATCCTATAAAATCTGTGATGCAATTAATCAAGCAAAAATTATCTAATGCTGTACAGGGTAATAGTGATTCTGTGTATCATATCACAACTATATTGGAATATTAAGTTGAAGGTGGTTGTTTCTTACACAATGTATCAAGTGTGTTTAGAGCCAGAAAGGTGTTAATTCTGTGCACAAATGACATCATTTTGCGCCCTTCTGACCCCAAAACAGATGTTATGATCAGATTTTCATTTTTTTTTTTTTAAAGAGCTTTTACCAACGCTTCCTTTCATAAAAAAAGAGAACATTGATTATGGTATGTGAATTTTCTTTGGCAACATGGATTACTCAAATTTCCTGACTGACATTAGGATGAGCCTGAGTCCATCCAAAATGACAAACTGATATACAAAAGACCTGAGGCAATAATCATCTTTGATATATCCTACAATGAATCTTAATTGAATTTATATGTTTTACTACTTGTGCTACTCCGTTGAGGATATGACAGCCTACTGCACCCTGAAACTGAAACTATAGCACCCCAAGAAAAAAAAGATTGGAATATTCACGTGACGGAATATTTCCCAAGGAAAGATTTGATTCACACCAGCCGTTATCTAATTTAGAGCTATCAGAAGACGCGATCGCAAGGCTTTAAAGCTCGTAATTGACCAATGAAAAGAGATTGGAATATTATGAGTAAGAGTGACTGAATGAGTTACAAGAGAGAGAGAGAAATATTGGGCTTAATTGTGTTCATTTTGGTAAATAGGTGAAATTATGTTATCAGGAAACGTCCGTACAAGCACAGCCGCACGCTTCCCTGCCATTCGGTGCGCCGTGCCTATGCAATGTTTGGAAGTGTTTTAAGCCGGTAAATCTCGAAGAAATTAAGATTGTCATGATAACTTAAGTAGGTATAATAGAGAAGTTAAGGAAGCCTGAGGCAGATAAGTCGTGATGATAAGTCTCTCTTTGTAAAGGGAAGCTATTGATTAGCTTACTTTTACACCTCGGCACGCTCTGAAAGTGTTCCCACTCACCCTCAACACGGTAGCAGTTGTTCACACTCGTTCAAATTTACTTCTTCCTGGATAAATTGTGCTTGTTATGTTTTTATTGAAATAAGGATAATTACAAATCCTTTTTAACTACATTGCATTTTTCAACCATAACCATTTCAAGTGCATGTCAGTATTTAAAAAAACTATATGCTGTTTATTTGTTTCTACTGAATTTCACTGTATGAGCTCAGAAGTGATCAGCCAATTTAACTGAAGGAAGTAAGCTTAAACTTCACCTGATGCAGAAGCTTAGATTTTGACAACCGCACTTTTTTATGTGTGTAAATATCATTGTATCATTTTTTTGTCCCTTTGTGTGTTTGTGTTAGTTTTTGCATTGTGTGTAAGATCATCTACCTATAAGTTTCTGTAACTTTTGATACTCCAACCACTTCATAATAATACCTTTAGTTCATCCTCCATTTTATTGGTTTATTCATATTTGTAAGAAATATTTGAATTGTATTATTTGACTTTGCATGTTTTTCTGAAAGTTGTGAATAAATTCAATTCAATTTAATTCAATTCAATTCAATTCAATTCAATAGTGGTTGAAT
The DNA here is from genome assembly GCA_035222895.1 of Strongylocentrotus droebachiensis. Classification (NCBI taxonomy): domain Eukaryota; kingdom Metazoa; phylum Echinodermata; class Echinoidea; order Camarodonta; family Strongylocentrotidae; genus Strongylocentrotus; species Strongylocentrotus droebachiensis. Next base: position 40,596 of record JAVYIG010006578.1, read on the forward strand.
GTATTTCACATTTTTTTAAAAATCTCTATTATTTTTCTTTTCTTCTCAGGAAGCCCGTAAGAAGAGAGAAGACAGGGCCAAGAGGTTTGGCGCATCAAGCAAAGATAAATCAGGAGAGAAAGAGAAGGAGGAGGAACAGGAGGATATATCAAACGTTGTACTAGCCCCAGGATCTAAAATAGGTAACATGCTCTCTCACTCTCTCTCTCTCTCTCTCTCTGCCTCTACCCCCTCTGCCTCTACCCCCTCCCACCCTAGTCTCTCTCTCTTTCTGCGTATCTACATCAATCACTCCCTTCCTTTCTCTACCTCTCTCCCCTTCTATTTCTCTCTCCCTTCTATTTCTCTCTCCCTTCTATTTCTCTCTCCCCTTCTATTTCTCTCTCCCACTTTCTGCTCCTTTACCCACTCTCTATATTTATCTTACTCTCACTATAATGCACTCAAGTACTCTCTCCACTTCCTTTTCTTTTTTTCCCTCTTTTTTTGTTTTCTCTCTCTCTCTCTCTCTCTCTCTCTCTCTCTCTCTCTTTTTTTGGCTCATTCCTTGATGCTAACTATGAATATGTAATGAAAAAATGAGAGAAACATGCCCTTCAATAGTTTATTCTTTAAAAACAGAATTATCAAGACTTGGTAAAGAGGGGAATATGTCTTTTGAAAAGAACATATTTGTGATTATAATGTTTTTGAACAGGTAGGAGCAGACCAGATACAAGTTACATGTATTAATCATCATGAACAGCACGACCCGATAACATATTCAAAATAGCATATCTCCCTAACATTTAAATGCTCGATGAACCATGACAAAATTGTGGATTCAGATTCTAGTTACTGATAAACATGTTTAATAAGCTTAGTGTTGCAAGGATCGGGCAGTCTCTGAAAAACTTCCAAAAAAGGGTAACATGTTAAGATCTTCAGAAGATAAGGAGATCTGTCAAATTATGAAAGGGAGAAAAATAAATCATATGAGTCAGTTTTTATGGGGTATAACAAAGATGAACATTGACATTAATGCCATGACAGTGATAGGTGGATGTGCATAGTATACAAATATTATTTTGTTTGATCCAGATTAGAAATGACATCTTTCTTTTAATCCTTCCCGTTGTACCCTAATTCACCAACGCATCTCAAATAAAGGCATGTTCCCACTAGATGCAGTAAACTAATGAGGCACTAATGAAACAGTACCTGCATGAAATCAAGGCCCTCAAGTGTTATGTAGCATTAAACTGGGCTCCACACTTTACACTTTACTGTTTGTCTCAGTGACTTCAGATTGAAACTTTGCAGTCTATGCGTAGAGGCTCCATGTTTAAATGCCAAGGGGGGGGGGGGGGGTTAGGTTAGGGTCTCAATTTTGGGGCCCTGTCTCATAAAGCCTCTATTAGTGGCAAGTTCTAGGCAAGTTCCACCCAAGTTCTTTTTTTATTATAGGGAGTCCAGATTGAAATTGTCATAGACCCCGTTCTCACTCACTTTGAGAGCGCTCCAAGTTAGACCGCTCCAGACCGCTCCAGAGGAACGGGTCTTGAGGAACGGTTTGCGAGCGTTCACACTCCGAGCAGTTTGTATGGCTCAAACCGCTCCACGAGTCAAAGTGGTCTTGTTGCTATGGCAGCTCAGGTAGGCGGGTCAATTTTTTCGCGCGCGGAATCCAAACCGTATGTACCGTACTACATGTTTCGCACGCAACGTCACTAGCTCACTTCCGCTCAAAGTACGCTTTCCGTTCACATTGCACGTTAGAGCGCTCTGGAGCGCTCTTAATAAGACCCGCTCCTCAAGACCACCTCGGAAGGTGGACTTCTGGAGCGGTCCAGAAGTCCGCTTCCTGGACCACTTTGAGCGTTCTCACTCACCTAAGACCCGCTCCTGAGGAGCGGGTCTTAGTTAGAGCGCTCCAGAGCGCTCCAACGAAGTGAGTGAGAACGGGGTCATAGTCAGTTTATGACATGAGCCCCCTTAAAAAAAGAAAATTGGAAAAAAAAAAATTAAAAGGGGGGGGGGGAGCATGTGTTCCAGGTACATGTTTTGATTTAATATAAACATATTGCTTGTTCTTTTCATCAGTCTTGAATGCAAGATTTTACACAATTCCCCTTCAATTTCTGGGTCTCCTTTCAGGTCAATTGGATAAAATTAACTGGCATCCCTGCACCAGGATATTTCATCAATAAACCAAAATTGAATTGAATTTAAAACAAAGCACTGTTCTACTTGTTTTGAATCAGATGGTAGTCCTGTTCGTTTTGAAGCACTTCATCTGATAGGAGTTGACGACATGAGTACCCAGGATATCTTCAGCTATTTCCAGAGCTATGATCCGTCCTCTATAGAATGGATCAACGACACATCCTGTAAGTATACATACATACCTGTACATATAATCTTTAATTTCACATTAACAGTATTTATTGTTCAATTCAACAACTCATGGTTAAGGGGTTGGTAACACATGTAGTACTAACACCTTGAAGAACTTTGGATTTATCTTTTCAATTTGGTGTTTAGTAGCCAAGGCTAAAGTTTCCAAAGTCAACTGGTTTATATGTCTTTTTGTTTCTCGATTTTCATTTGTTTGATATTCCACCTACATGTAAAGGGGAGAGGAATCAACAACAGCTTTAATAGAATGGGTAGTACATGTACATGTATATTTCTACTTGTGTATTTAATATCAGAGAAATCTGACAATTTTTGTGGGTCTTTACCCTAGTTTTAGTGAGCTTTCATCCAAATACCCCTAAAGCACTGAATAGTAACAAAACAAAAACAACAAATAAAAAAGGTATTAAATAGTGAGGAAATACTACACATTTGAAAGTGAAATTCACAAGTTTATTAATAAACCCCTGATTTATCTTTTCATAACAGATTAAATTATGTACAAATTAAGTTTTGAGGACAAAGTGAACCTATACTATAATGAGTTTGCAATCCAAGCCCTTAATAGCACAAACATTTGACATACTTAAAGGCCCGAATTCACGAGGAGGTTTAAATTTAACCCATGGTTTAAATCTTCATTTTATATAACCCATTGTCTACAATTAGCACAAAATAAGCGCTACACAGTCAGAGGTCAATAGTAGACGCGCGCAAGGCAAGGTACGCCTAATATTTTGCGCTAATTTTTAAACCATGGGTTATGTAAACGAGGGTTTAAACCATGGGTTAAGTTAAACCTCCTTTGTGAATTTGGGTCAAAGCCTGCAGCAAGTGTTCCCAAAGCACCTGTTAGATGAACAATGAAGTAGAAAAGAGATACACATATTTAGATCCATTCAAAATAGCCCAACTTTAATTCCTGTTGACAATGATTGCGAGGAGCAGATCTAGACTGTATTAAGAAGAGGATGGGGATGAGTAAGATGGAATGATCAATTAAAAGTGACGAGTGCGAGTCTAATTTTAGGCGGAGTTTGTGGAAGACGAGAGATTGTCATGCTGGGTTATATCCTGATATTGAGACCCCAATGACAGGTGGATTGGTAGAAATAGATTGACCAGTATGTATTTACTTGTCCCTGTGTTTATAGGTTGTAGCAGGTGTGTACATTACAGATAAAAAGAAAATAAGAAGTATACTTCATACGTGTTCGAACGCTGTTTACATGTAGCATAAGCTATTGGCAATCGGTCAAGGTTATATCTGCTAAAGAATAAGAGCCTGTAGATGTAGTAAGCTGTGGATAAATTTTAAAATGTTACTCCTGTAAAATCCAAAACTTTCATGACATGTCAGGTGTAGCTTTCACAGGTTATTATGGACGGCCATTTTTAAAAGGAAGAAACTTTTGTGAATTGCATGAGTTCAATGTTGTGCCAATTGTTCAGTTATCTTTTTGCGGCATGAAACTTTCATGAATTTGTATGAACCACTCGCAAAATATATGTATGTGAATATTTTATGCATATGAAGAAGAAAACAAATAATTGTTCTTAGTATCGTCCTTGTTTTCACGAAGTGACGGTAGTGAGAATAATCGTAACGCAAAGTGAATGCAATTTTTTTCCACTACCGTCACTTTGTGAAAACAGCGACGGTATGAATGACATGGCTCTATGCTGTAGTTATTAATGAAAATCTAAGCAATAGATTTCCCTGAGACACTTAGCCTAATACTGTCTACCATTTTCTCCAGAGTTGATTTCTTCAAGAAATATTTTCTGCAGCTCTGGTTACTTATACTGTCAGGCTAATCTTGCATCTATATGAACAGATTGGAATCATTATTTTGTTTTTTAATTGTCCATTTTATGGGGTGGAAACGGCTAATGATATACATTGTACCTTTAAATAAACACATCATGGATAAACATGAAAGACTGAAATTATGTTGTAGACGTCAAGTAGGAAAATGATACATGACATGGTAGTGCAACTGTTCAAATTTCATCGGGGGTAGAAGAAAAAATAATTGAATGTCTTCCGTTTCTCATCATCTGTGGTTTGTGTGGCTAAGCAAGCGTTCACTCTCAAAAATAGAGAAAAAAATGATAAGTTAATTGTGTGTGAGGAAAGTTATCTCTCTGTTAGCTGCAAATACAGGGACCCTACTTGACTATGAAGGGGATTTATTGTAGTAATAACTAAATATACCCTAAAACAAACAATGGTATGACCCTCTGAACATTGGCACTAGTGAAAACAATGGAAAAGTACATTTTGCCTGAGGGGATGACAGGTTCTTGCGTGCCAGTGCCACCTGTAGCTTCTAATGAGCTGTCAGAAAGAGTTTTGAGTTTAAGCCCTGAACGGCGCAAGACGACAGCCTCGAGAGGAAAACCGCTTTTGACGTCATCTTGGGGGAGGAAACAATGCTTTCCGCAATGAAACTTGCTCCAAGAAATAACCTCTTATAGGATAGTAGGCAGAATAAAGGCTATTTTAAAGGTATTCTATCTATCGTGAGATTAATGTTGTATGGAGAGATAAAGAGATGTGGAGGGGGATGTTGGAAAAGAAAGAGAGAGACGGACAGAGAGGGGGAAGAAGAGAGGCAGAGACAGAGAGGGGGAAGGGAGAGACAGAGGGGGGGGGGGGGGGGGTGAAGGGAGAAAGAGAGAGAAGGAAGGGAGAGACAGAGACTAAGCAGGGAGGGGGGGGGGTACAGACAGGGAGCAAGCGGGCCAGAAAAGAAAGAAATATTTAAAGAGGGGGAAAAGGGAGTGAGTGAAAGCATTGCATATGAACACAAAAAAGGAAGAACTTCAAAGAGAAATAATCTCATAGAAAGAATAAGGTTTCTCTCTTTACTAATACATGAAGTCTCTTGTAATAAAAAGAAAGAAAAGAAAAGCAGTTGATTTAATTATTAGATTAACTTCATTTTTTAAAATGTTAATGTAAATTATAACAGCATAAAAATCCAATTATAAGAGAAATTTAAGTATTGATTTAACAGAGGATATGAAAGCAACAAGTTTTTAGTTTATATAGCCAGATAATTTCCTTACATTATCAGGTATAATGTTGATATGTATTTGATTTGAATGATTTTCTACAGTATATCAAAACAACAGATCTTAGAATAAAACTTTATTCCGCAACATAAATGTGTACCATGTTAATATTGTAACGTATTTGAAGAGAACGATCTATATTCTACAGCATAAACTCCTGATTTATAAAAAAAAACTTCAGCGTTAACATTTTAAGGTGCGTCCCCCGAGAGCATATGAAAGCAGGGCTCTTCTAGATTGTGCAGATAGTTAGTTTTGTGTATTTTGTTATGTATTTGATGAGAACAATCTATTCTACAGCATAAACACCTGATTTAAGAAAAAAGTTGAGCGTTAATGTTTGAAGGTGCGTCCCCCGAGAGCATATGAAAGCAGCGCTCTTGTAGAGCGTGCAGAGGTCTCAACACCTGTCACCAGGGTGCATTTAGGGCTGTTTGAGTGGAACTTTGCTCCACTTACCGCTCACTTCCAAAAACGCTCTTAGCTCTTGTGTTCATTCCTTTCATTACAATTAGTCAGTCATGTAAGCCAAGATTTTGAACGATGTCTCAAGAACCTTCCTATATCCTTTAGTAGAAGATTGTATCTTTCACCCTTCAGACTTAATCGTCATGGGGACAGCTTGTGCCATTTTGCAAAAGTGCTCAGCTTCATGTTTTAATGTTCGTGCTCCATTTCGAAAACAATTTCTCATGTATGTTTTATTAAAGTTCTCAGTTTTGAATACAAGATTTATTTGATAGACAAACGATGAATCTATTTTACAGTGTATAGCATACTTGTTGAAAGTTGATACATAATTAATTAGGGTCACTGGAGCTATGTACCAGTTGAAATTTTTTCTCCTCAGAGCCAGAAGGGTGTTAACAAATATAATTCTACATTCAGTCAACAACTCAACATCGTTCTGACTCTCAGGAAATAACTGATACTGGTTCGTAAATTATTACTAGGTTTGCAGTCAATCTTTCAGATCAACCAACAATCATTCTAGGGTGCACTTTATTTCAATTTTGGGGTAGATTCACTCTGGCTGTAATGTATGTATTTGTGCTCTTCTAACTTTTTGAATTATGTGCCTTATTCCTAAACAAGAGACTGCGAAACACCCAATATGAGTTTGGAGTTTGTGTCTATCTAATTGAACATTCAGTTTTTTGTTTTTTAATTGATATGTAGGAAAGTTAAAAGATTTGCTTACACTAGTTCAAAAATTCATTGTCTATGGAAGAAAACTTGCAGATCAACAAGTTATATATTGATTATTTTAAGTATAATTTTGTTCAAACAACCATGATACACAGCAGTAATACATGCTAATTTAAATTAAATAAACAACACAGGACATTGAACTTTTCAGGGCCAGTCCAATCAAGATGTTGAAGCTTTGACCCACCTTCAAAAAAATGAAAGGTGTGTTAGGTACAGAAATCAAAGTGTGACTTCCCTCGTATGTCAGAAAGCAAGTCAAGTGCATGATGGGACTGAAAGGTCAAACATATCAATGTCGATCGGCGTAGAGCAATGAACTTACGGTTTAACTTACCGAAAGAGAGGGGGGGAAATTGTTGCAAAGATAAGAAGCGAGTTCCAAAGGCTTTTTCGACAAAACAAATAATGAATTGGAAAGTATCGTATTGCGCTTTTCTACGAGAGTTTGTTGCCATCAGTGGGAGTATACAGGGTGGAGATTTGACACGTTCTGTCAACAAAAAAACGATAGCATCAACCAGGAATGATTAATCCCCTGAATGTACATCATGTTTTGGGACCGAGAAAGACGCAAACGTAATCACGTCTGTCATGAAATTGGATTTTCCTGTGTCATGTGATGTATAGATTGAATCACCTAATTTTATATACAATGCTTTAAACTGGGATAGTATGTGAAATATATGACATATAAAACATATATACTCTTTTCAACTGAAGCACTGTAAAAGTGACCTTATGTACAGTAGCTTTGGCTATGGCTTTTGGTTTGTGAAGAAACAAATTAAACAAATTGTCAATAAATTTAGTACTTGAGACCTAAATAGTGTGCCCTTTCCCAGAAGGAGTTTCAATTAGTAAATTCAACCCCCAAATCTAGTATGTACCGTAAATACTATTACAAATCATTTTTGGATGTAAACCTCTGATGATTGACCCTTGAATAGAATGTATCCACCTACAACGTATAGCTTCTAGACCCATGATCTGTTTGGGCTAAGTTTGTATAATAAGTGCTAAATGTGTCTATCTCCGTGTGCAGGTATAGACAGAGATTCGATTTGGGATTTCAGTGTAGATCGCGACTCCAAAGTCTATATACCCCAGTGATTCACACAGGGTCCCAAATTCACCCTCTAATTTTAAAACTTTTGAGCAACTGCCTACAGGTTGTCTGATGTCATTATCATCTCCAATTGATTCTTTCCCATTTGGTCGAAGAAGAAGAAGCCGCAAGAAAAATGTGTCTCGCGTCTTGAGGTTTCAGTCTCCAATGTGAATTGATCGTGACATGTGCTCCAATGTGACTCACCTTTGCAGCTTAAAACTTTGCTCTTTTGATTGACATTTTTAATTCTTCAGTTCAAGTTCTTCATCTCTCTCTCTCTCTCTCTCTCCATTTCTCTCCCTCTACATTTCTCTCCCTCTCCATTTCTCACATTCTCTCCTATTCTTTCACTCTGACTTTCAAACTCTTGCCTCTCCTCTCCTCTCCCCTCTCCACCTCTCCTCTCCTCTCCCCTCTCCCCTCTCCTCTCCTCTCCTCTCCCCATCTCTTCTGTCTGTTTGTCTGTCTCTCTCTCTCTTTCAAATAATTATTTCCAAAACTGGTCAAGCTCACCCTCCCCTCCCCCCCCCCCCCCCCCAATTAAAAAAAAAATGTCCTTTTGCAAAATAAGAATACCATCTAGACATTTTCATATATTTATAGTCCTTTTTAGAACTCATTTTGTTGTTTCCAAACTTTCCAGAACTTTCCCTTGCTAAATCACTCACGTACACTCTCTCATGTATTTATTTGCTGATAAAACAAAGTTCAGATAACCTCCATAGACTCTTACAGAATAAATGTTGTATATCTTGCAATATTCCTACTACCATTCTTGTAACATTTCTATTCAATATACTTTTACAAGTGCCATTTGCACATTAGGAATTTTTGTTAATTTATTTATTTATTTCATTGTTGTTGTTGTTGTTGGGGGGGTCATTTTAAAACTTAATTTTTCTTTCTTCTTCTTCCTCTTTCTGTTTCTCTTGCAAAAGACTTGCATTAAAACATGTTTTATTCTCTAATTGTCGGAAACGTTTAAAGTAAAAGATAATTTGTTGAGGAAGAATAAAGAAGTCAAGACCTGTTAGTTGAAGACCCGGTCGATCAGGTGGGTCTCTGGGGAGTGTGACATAGGGGGGAAACAGGAAATGTAGCAGATTTAAGACAGGAATTGTAAAGTGGCGGAGTGGGTTTCGATAGTCGGTTTGCGCCTGATAGGGGGTCGACGACACGGGGGTACTGGTTTTTATCTCCATGTTGACGTCAAGCTTGACATGTACCAAGCATGGTCTGGTGTATAAAATTGAGAATATTTTAGGGCTCCACACTGACTTTTTAAATTTTTGTATCATCTATGTGCCTGGGTTCTCTGTTTAAATTTTGAAATATGTGGGTCCGGAGTTCAAATTTGGGGGCCCATGTGCTGCAGGCACCAGTTAGTGTCAATTCCTAATTACATTTGAGCGTTTCAGGGTGAAGGATAAAAGAACAAATGAGAACTTGCATGGATCAGTATGTCTTCATTCAAGAGAAACAAGACTTTACAAAGTTGTTTTCTTTTTCCTTAACCCCCACCCCAACAAACAAAAAACGCACATTGTGCATTTTGTATGAAATAATAACTTGCTGTAATGTTAGTTATTAGACTCTGATTAATACAATACTGAGAAAAGTTCTGCGCGAGTTAGTTATTATTTCACGGCTGGAAACTTTCATTAATCTGAACCATTTGTGAAATTTGGAATGTTTCTAGTTTCATAGTATGAGATCAATCATAGTTCATCCTCTAGATAAAGATCACAGTCTGTGGTCATCTGTGTATGAATTAGATATGACACTCCCAGACACCATAATAGTATTAACAACAGATCATTGAACCTTCTTGACCATGTCAAAACCGTAAATCGTACGTTGATATCAAGCCATGAAGTAGTAAATGGCATTGAGTATGACATTTTGTAGTATGGGATAAATCTAGCTCATCCTCCAGATAAAGATCACAGTTTGTGGCCATCTGTGTATGAATTGAACCTTCTTGACCATGTCCAAATCGTAAATTGTACATTGATACCAAGGCATGAAGTAGTAAATGGCATTGAGTATGACATTTTATAGTATGGGTTAAATCTAGTTCATCCTCTAGATAAAGATCACAGTCTGGTCATCCGTATATGAATTAGATATGACACTTCCAAGACACCATCAAAGTTTAAACATATAGACTTAACAGTTTAAACAAATAGATTTAACAATTAGGTTATCTTCTTGACCATGTCAAAATGGTAAATAGTACCTTTAATATCATGCCATGATACACTTAATCATATCTTACAGTATGAGACCAATCATAGTTCATCCTCCAGATAAAGATCACAGTCTTTGGTCATCCGTGTATGAATTCGATATGACATTGCTTCAAGGCTTGTGGTCCTCTGGGAATCGGTCTGTAATCAGCAGCTCATTTGTACATGACATCATTACGATCTGGACATGTGTGTTGCATCGGGTAGAAGATGAATCATCAAAGATTGATGCGATGATTAGGTGAGATACCAGACAAAAAGAGATGATTTTTGTAGAACTGATTCATGCTGTATCGTCTGCTGAGAGCCAGAAAGGATTAAAGCCCCACTGTCCTACTTGTAGCTACTTGCTCCCTCTATATAGAAAACTTCCCCAATTGGTGCCTGTTGGTCCCCCATGATCCTCTATTTCTTATGTTATTTGAGAGCTGAATTGATGAGATAGCCACCTGTCAGTGACTTCGCTGTGTGGTCTAATCCCTCCTAGCCACACTAGTGTTGATAAGCTTTAAGAGGTAGTAACTTAACAGATCATTATGATTATTGAGAGAATGATCACCAACTACAAGAGGTACCAAACATGAAGAGATGATTTTAGTAGAATTGATTCATGCTGTATCCTCTGCTGACAGCCAGAAGGGCATTTAGAGGCAGTATAGCTCATCTAGTTGTTAGCAGATCATTATATTGAGTGAATGGTCACCAACTGGATCTGGACATGTGTGTTGCATCGGGTAGAAGATGAATCGGGTAGAAGATGAATCACGAAAGATTGATGTGATGATTAGGGGAGATACCAGACAAAAAGAGATGATTTTAGTGGAACTGATTCATGCTGTATCGTCTGCGTGGAGCAAGGAGGGCATTTAGAGGTAGTACAGTGAAACTGGTCTATAAAGACTACCGAAGGGAGACAAGAAAAGTGGTCTTTATAGGCAGGTGGTCTTAATGTACAGGTTCCTTTAGTACATGTTTCAATGAGAAATCATTTTCAAGGGAAATTAAGAATATGGTTTCTGTAGACAGGTAGTCTTTCTATACAGGTGGTTGCTGAAGCAGGTTTGACTGTATTGCTCATCTGGTTTGCAAAAGATCATTATATTGATTGAATGGTCACCAACTTATAAGAGATTATGGGAAACTATTTTCACAAGCCAATGGCAGAAGACTTACATTATTTGATAGTTTTTTACAATTACTATGACTGCCAGGATAGGTTATTTATATTAATCTGTTGTTTGTCATTTGACCTCACTTTCACCAATTATTTTGGAAGATTCTTGATATGTGAGATATGACAAACTTTATTCTTTAGTCTCTTTCAAATTCTTCTTTATTTTCATTCTATTATTTCACCCCTTATCTCTTTATCTAGTCCTCTCTTTTCTTCTCATTCCTTTTCTTCTCATTCCTTTTTTATCCTCTTCTTCGTCATCTACTGAAGATAATTCTTGTAAACTTGTTATTGCTTGAATTTTACATTACATTTAAAATAACATTGTAATTCAAGTAAAATGTAAATTGTGAATTTAAGTTTACAAAAGAGAATATAACAAAGTATCAAATTAAAAACTGTTATCTGCCTCCTACTGAAAGCCCTGTGACAGACACCACTGAACCAACTCCAACCCAACCAATAACTTGGCCATTCTGGCTAATGTAATCTCTTTGTTTCTTGGGTCTGTTGTTATACTGGTTTTGGTTCCATCAGTGTGACTGGGACATAATAAATAGGGATACTGCTGTCATGGATTTCAGCAATATTCATCCAGTTGAGCTATATTCTTTCTGAATAAGCCCTAAAAGGCTATTACAATGACAGATACAGTGATTCCTCAGACACGACTTGATAGGATCACACCCTCTGCTGAGAGCCAAAGAGGCATTATCTCTGTCTTTAAAGGTACTATGTCCCATTTGCAGGCCAAAAAAATGAAAAAGTTAAATTCCAACTGCATTTGAAAGATAATACTAATTTAGAACTTCCCTAAAAAGGTGGGGCTTGAAAATGTCTTCAAGGGGGAAAATAACGACTATTAGTTGTCAAATCGACTTTAGGGCTATAGAGCCCAAAAGTAATAGTCTTGATTTTCAGACAATTGTACCGAATGGTCATACGTTTTATGCTGCGCAAAGATTCAATCAGTTTAATCTTGGCCATCACAAGAAGTGGGTTATTGATGTAGACAAATGCTCATGTACCCTTTACAACTCTTTTCATATATGTTATTACCAAAGAAGAAAAAAAGCCAGTCAGTCACTCAATAGTGTCTGACAGTGAAGTCTAGCAAGTAAAAGGGTTTCCTTGCAAAAAAATGAATATGAGGACACTGCTAACGTTTAAATTTCACAGATAGGACATACATGACATATTCATAATTCCTGCAAAGTTCTACAGAATATGAGGTTGACTGTAAAAGGGACATAGTACCTTTGAGGATATGAGTTAACGTCCTTCTAGCTCTCAGGCGATGATATACATTACATGATATTCATCTTTGTAGGTCAGACAGACAGACATCATGTCTCACATCCATTTACTTCAATAAGGATCTCTCTTTTTCTATCTAGTATTCTGTGTCTTCTCCAATAGCATAGGACTTCTGGGGGGTGTTTCACAAAGATATCTTATATAGTAGAACTTAACTCTAAGTTGGACTTGAAAATTATGGAGAGCCATTTGTAGCCTTAAAATGAAACATATTCAAAAGCAGAAATTCAAGTATTTTAGACTATTAACTATGCAAAATATTTTCAAAGATGCTAATGGCTTTCCATAATTGTTAAGTCCAACTTAGAGATAAGTTCTACCTAGGATCTTTCTAAAACACCTCCCAGGTGGTTGTTTGGGTTGAAAATCGTATGAAAGGCTTCCAGTGATGGGCTCTCTAGACTAATATTTTTAAATGTAATTGCCGTGAATATATTGTACATTCTTTACAGAAATGTATTGAATTCTTAGTCTGTATGCCATGTATTCTTAGGTATTTGGCCGACTTGTATTATGTAATACTATATGCAAGTAGGTGATAATTCCTGCAATAACGTTTGACCGCACATGGGTCCTGTGGGTGTTTATCACATAACGACCTAAGAGGGTGCAGAATGATTTGTTAATCTAATTGACACAAATTAGGTCATGATATGTCATTATGTTTCACAATAAACGATCAAGGAGAAAATCATATCCCTTCCAATTACGATCTGACACCGATTCCGCCAAATTTATGATTGGGTTGAGACGGTAGCTTCCCTATTGTCTGGATGATGTCGTTGAGAGACCTTTCTTTTGAAGTCAAGTGATGTGGTGAGATAGGGTTCTCCCCATGCCATCCTTCCGTGTGTTTACTCACAGTCTCCTTCGGTCAGACCTAGTGACAGATTGAAACAGGGCTACATGTTATGTAACTGTTATTTTAGAAATGAGCAAAGAAACTTTCGGAATACTAGAAATGAACACATAAAGGCAACTCTAGGAATACTCGAAATGAACAAAGAAACTTTCTCTTCAAGAAGGGGTGATGGCCCAGTCGTAGAGCAGTGGTATCATAACAGGGAGGTCCCAGGTTCAATATCAAGTCGATGTGCTAGTGACCTTTGACAAGGCATAATTAAACCTCATTACCAAGTCACTCAAGGATTACTTAAAGACTTCAATTCTCTGGCTGCTTACTTACAAGCATATATACATAATTGCTTTCTTAGCAATCAGGTAAAATAAACCATCAGCCAACCAACCAAATACCAGGAATCATTCCTGTTTGAAAATTATGTTGTTGCTCGTACAAGAAATTGACATACACTTTTAGTGCCATAGCCGGGGCTTGATTCAGTGCATTTGCATTCCAGTTAAATGATCAAACACTACTTTGAATACAATAACTAAAATATAAATGACAGAACTCAAAAGGACAACTTGTTGTCAAAGAAATTCATTGTGAATTACAAGTGCGACATTGCCGAAAAATAATGTTTGATCAAAATGCTAATTTGTCATTGAAGGTGTGGACATGTGGGGGATGGTGTGATGTTGTAAATGTAATCAAACTATTGTAGTTTTAAGCACTCCTTTTTGCAACTACTGTATACACTGAAATCTGTATAGGTGACAGGAAAAGTGGTCTTCATATAGGCAGATGGTCTTTATGTACAGGTTACTTTGAGAAAAGATTGTCAAGGGGGAAAATGTGGTCTTCATAAAGGTGGTTGCTAAATTAGGTTTCTCTGTACATGTACATTTTGACACTCAGACATATGTTTCCTTATCATTTCAATGATATACAGTATCTATAGCTTTACAAACATATAAGATAACAAAAAGTTTATTTACAGTAAGTATTATATATCCATCTAAATCTAGGTATTGTTATCAGGGCTTTCATCGAAAATGCAATATCATGATGATTATCATTATATAGGTCCAAGGTCCATGCTTTATATTACAAGTGGGAGTGACATGCATCAGTAAACATACATTTTTTTGCCCTGTCATGATAGGTATTTTGTTTATTCCGTGTTTGTTTGTTATACAGACAACAAACTTTTTCCAGGTGACTAGTTTTTAACAATGAGGGCTAAATGTATATGCCTGATTAGGAGTCATATGATTCTGGGTTTTGGATGCTATAGGTACAGGATCAAACTTTATTGACACTCAAAGAGGTTGTTGGCAGCTTGGAAAATCACAGTGATATATCGAAAGCTCATTTACCTCAAAATGTAAGCTATTTTATGAGAGTAGAATATTCAGTGGTGGTATCTTTAAGGATTATTTGTCTTTTTTAAAGGAAATAATCAAACAAATCATCTCGTGTGTTTCTGAGTTGAAAATAAGTTTGTTCAACGGAGCTGTTTGGGGGTACAACAGTTTTTATGTGGTGTTTTTCTGAATTTTAGCAGCACTCTGTATACAAAATCCAGAGTTCTTCTAGTATTTTTTTCTTCAAATTGCTAATAAAATTGAATATGGATGGGTAATTGGTGTTCTTGTTTTATGAAGAGTTCTTTGCCTGTGTTTAATAATCCCTTCTTGTTCTTACAGGTAATATAGTATGGATGGACCCGCACTCGGCCGCCAGGGCCCTTCTAGGCATGAGCAAGCCTAGAGAAGGCTACTTCAAGCTGGGCCTGAAGAACCTAGCCCAGTCCAGGCATTTTATAGAGCCAGAACCGGTCCAAGCACCTGAACCTAGGATAGACCTGGAACCTAGGATAGACCTGGAAGCAGAGCCGATGGAAGAGGGAGGAGGTAAGATCACATTCAGTCTCTGAGGAGGGGTCCATACTAATTTGTAATTTGTATAGGTCCCTAGATTGAAATTTATTGGCCCTGTCTGCCTAAGCCCCCCCCCCCCTTTCATGTTTGTGCGTTTAGAATGAAATGGTGATAAAGCATTGTTTAGTAAGGCTCAGTTTCATTTTTTCTATTCAGATGAAGATGAAGACGGTGTAGATTTGGTTAGTGATCGAGAAACCGGTGAAAAGGTCCGACCACCAGCCGCCAGAATCATCCCCATCTCAACCACCAATTCACATTCAAACTATGGTAATTAAAATCCTTCTTTTAGTATTTCCCAGCTGATAGGCTGCACATTTTCTACAAGTTTTTCCAATTTCATTAGATTTTATGAAAATGATAATCCCCATTATTTAAAAATAATGTTTTTAATGTTTTTTTCTTTTTCATTTTTGTATTCATAATTGTTTAGTTCAAAATTGTTAAGATTGCTTTACAATACACCAGTTTACGGTTAGGGGCGCCATTTTAATTGGCGAGTAAACAAAGCCAATGACCTAGAGATCATGGATTTATGCGTAAATTAAGATTGCGCTCATGCAAATTATGATGACATCACTGCCTGCGCGCTGCGTTGTGCGCGCACATCATCATTTGCATGGGCGCAATCTTAATTTATGCATAAATACCACTGACCTCAGGTCATTGGCTTTGTTTCAAAGCCAATGACCTGAGGTCAGCCTGTCTGTGCATGCGCACTGATGTAACCGTAAACTGGTGTATTGGCATTCTACTCTGCACCTTGTACAAAAAAGATTTCGTTAAATTCCATATTTCTTCACTGAAATTTTTCGTCTCCAACCTACCTACTAGACGAGAGTCTTCATGCATGGCTGATTGTCAACGAAACGGAGTTAAGTCTTTTGTCAAATCTGCTTTTTGCTACGGCAGGCACCCAGTGAAAACGAATTCGTTTGTTAAAATTATGAAAATGTAAGGGCTACTTTAAACAAACAGAACTTTGTTATTCCTGGCTCATTTTTCTTGATTGAGGTATCATATGAAAGAGCAGAAAATGAACTTTCTAGAAATATGAATTTTTCTTTGAAATTCAGATACCGCCCGCCAAATTACGTTTTGGTTTTCTTCCTTCAAATTGCTTTTAATCACTCATGCGTGAAATATGCATCACGTGAGTAGCATCAACTGAAAGAGGGGACTCTAAGCTTTCCAAATATGTATCATTCATTAATTGTAGTTGTGATTAAGTTATGATAAAACATTGATACTTCTCGGTTTCCTTTTTTCTCGGACGCACTGTATAATTTGAATTTTGAAATTTGAATTTTGAAATTTGAATGAATAATTATAACTATAACTTTGATGTCGCAGCAGGCAAAAGAGACGAAGGAATGGAAGGAATGGAAGGAATTCAGTTAGGAGACGAAGATCTAGGTCCAGTAGACATCACGCACGAAGAGGCTCTCAGGAGAGGTAGAGATGAGATACTCATGAGATATGCTACTAGGGGTGAGCTATTATCTCCATATTTATGGACTTATACTTGAAAGTTGGCTCAGTTTGATAGCTTGGCAAATTGGATTCAATTCAATTCTTTTATTTGTCCAAATACACAAGACTACATGGAAATTTATTTTGGTCACACATTGTAAAAATATGAAATATATAATATATGAGAAACTATGTCTTTGTGTTTATCCATGCTACAACATATGCTTTGGCGAATGTCACCAGAGCTTGAATTGTACGACCGGCAAAATTAAGTAGCTCATGAAAGTGCTGATTTTTATTTCACTTTTTAAACAAATCATCTTTGATGAGGCTCTTAGGAGAAGCATATCGTATCATATATAGGTGAATTTCTCTTGAGATATATTATAAGGGATAAAGCATGTTTGACTGTCTATCAAAACACATCACATTTTTTGTTAACCCAGATCCTGGTCCATTTAGCTGGCTTTAACCATAATTGATCTTTGTTCTCAGACGATGTAAAGGAGAGTGGAGCCTATAAACACAGCCAATATTACATCAAGTATGGCAATCCTAACTTTGGTGGAATGAGGGGAATTATGACACAGTCAATGTAAGTAGACAAACACTCACTCAAACTCTACCACCCTTCCTCCCCCCCCCCCCCCTCTTCTCCCTCTCTCTCTCTCTATCTCTCCCTCTCTCTTTCTCTCTCTCTCTCTCTCTCCCTTTCTCTTACTGTCTCTCACTTACTCTCTCTCTCTCTCTCATCTCTCTCTCTCTCTTTCTCTTTCTCTCCCTTTCTCTCCCTTTCTCTCACTTACTCTCACTTACTCTCTCTCTCTCTCTCTCTCTCTCTTTCTCTGAAACTTATTCTCGTACACCATCTGTAACTCCCACTAACTCTTTCTCCATCTTTCTCTGTGTGTGATTATTTACATACATGAAACGCTTGTACATCTCCAACATATTTTTGTTTGTGTTCCTGCTTATTTAAAATAATGTCTACATTTCTGCCCTATATACACGTATTAAAATACTCATCTGGTTGCACATTAAATTGGATATTATGAGAAGTGACCCTTAAAGCGAAGACAAAGAAGTCAGCCATCATCCAAGTAATTCATTGAGCCGAGTTAACAGCTGCTGCCCTATACTTGGCACGTGGCACTGTTGATTCATTAACTCGCGACACAAAAAATCAAAGTTTGCCCAAATTTCTCCCAAATTCGTTCCAAATGAGAGTTTCCTTCAATTTATCAAAAGGGATGATCCGATGTCCCATTTCCAGACAAAGATGTAGTTTGTTTCTGTGCCATGAATTATGGATGGGGCTAATGCATACACCCAAGGGATTATTGAGAATGTAGGGTGGGTGAACAAAGTTTATCTTGCAAATTGTCAGGCATTTGATGGTATTTTGTCTATTTATCATGTATTTCATCTTGTGCACAAGTTGCGCCTTGAGCATTTGATTGTCAAGTGGATTTGGCGCCTTACAAATCTTATGTATTTAAATTATTACTATTTGGACGGTATGATTTAATCAACATTCCTGTCTTCAGTAAATTAAAGAGTAAAGACATATATGTAATTAAAAAAGCACTGTGATGTATTGTGCATTAATGCCCGTTTGAAATATGTTCAAATACAATACATTAGAGCTGTAGTCAAAAGGTAGGTTGCTTTTTATGAAAATGTCCATTGTTGATTGTGGAATTTTATAATTCTTTCTTATGATTGATTATTCAATTTTGAAGTGATTTTGTCCAACAACTGATATGATGAATAAGAAAATGTTGTGACTGATGTGCTACTTGAATGTGTATCATGAATACTGCCAAAACTAGACTTGGCGGAAGAAAGATATATTTGCCTTTTAGGTAGTATTGAAAGACTGTTACACTTTTTCAAACTGAACATGTATAACCCGATGTGTCAAACCACAGATAAGTCAGCAATCAGATAACAGAGAAAATGGAGAAAATATGACTGGATTCTTCTTCATAGTAGAACATCCAAGATGGTTATATTGGGGTATCCTTCAAGCGTTGCATGGAATCTGTGGTTTTTCAGAAAAAATATTAAAAACAAAAATGTATCCTGAAGATTTAGTATTGGTTTCGAGTTGAGAGGCTGTTTTATCATCTGATACAAGCCAAGAGGGTTCTTACCCATACATGTTTAATCATACATAGAGTGAGTGCCCTTCTGGCTCTAAACTAACAGTGCGGAAGCACCTTGTTTCAGAATGCGATAATGTAGAAGATGAAATGTATGTTTGTATCTGTAGGAAACAGAAGATCCGGCAGGGCAAATACGTCCCAGGACAGGCGCGGAAGAGAAGGTACGAGGACGACTCCGATGGAGAGAGGGAGCTCGAGGAGGAATGGCCTAGGAAACGCAGAGTACCTGGTAAGTACCTGCATCATGTTCAGTTGTAGGAATTGCAGTTCTATGGTACCATAAAACAGGATGAAGAACCCTGGGTAAATACAGTTTTTAGAAAATTGGAAAAGTGTTTCAACATAACTTGTGGAATATATGCTTGGTGGTTATTTTTTACCTAACGGCTAAGAAAGCATAAATGCTTGTAAGTAACCAGACGGCCGACTGCTTTAGGTCCTCTCTCCGAGAGACCTGGTAATGAGGATTAATGCCTTACCAAAGGGCACTAGCGCATCGTCTTGGTTTCGAACCCGGGTCACCGGATTACGAGACGACTGCTCTACCGACTGAGCTTATCGCGCCTCCTCTTTGTTCATTTGGAGCCAGAATGGTATTAACTTCTATCATATTACGCCCTTCTGGCTCCAAACAGATGATTTTCTATACCCAGGACTGGTGCGTAGCCTTTTCATTTCACATGTTCATGATAAATACAACAAAGATAATGGTCAGCATCATCATTTCCAGCCATAGGAAATCGTGTCAAACTGCTTTTCAATTCTTTCCGCTATTCAGTCCATTCATTGTTCTTATCCTCCCTGTTTTACATTGGGGTAACGAAAGGTACCTGGGCCCTGTTTCATAAAACTTGATATCAATAACAAGTTACGATAACTGTTATAAGCTACTGAAATCGCAGCATCTGGTTGAGTGAGAGCAAATTTTTCATAGAAATTTTGGACCTTGTTATTGATAACAAGTTTTATGAAATAGGGTTCTGGCTTCATGTTCTGTGTAACAAGTCTTTTGGAAAGGAGAACAGAGTAAAGTGTAGTAAGGTTTTATGTTTGCATCTGGACTAAAGTAAGAAATGAAAAGTAAATTATCTGGTAACTATCTGCTAAGAAATGAAGACTAATTATCTGGAAGTTGATCATGTTCTCATAGAGTATTGGCAGCCAAGTTTCATCTGTACTATACACTGTACATCTACTGTATAAACTAAGAAAGAAAGTAATATCTATAAAAAGGGGGAAAGTTTGATGTTTCTGTCTCGTCAAAATGATATCTAGAATACTAAGCCGTTTGCTACAAGAGATTAAACCACACATGGAAAGTAATAGATTGGGACTACAGGAATTAGATCAATCAGGTCATATCCATCTACTACGGTCAGTTGACGGTGAACCGTTAATATCCTAAGTAGAGGAAAGATTTATAGCTTCAGGCTAAAACATCTTTCATCGGTTCCTTAAGAGAATAGGTAGTTAATCCTAGCGCCAAGATACTATCAAAGAGAGTCAGTTTTGTTTCTTGGAAAGAAATTAGTCTGTTTTTATTTTGCTGCAGATTTTAAAGCTTATTATTGCTGTGACATGTATTGCTTGTGCCTAAGATTTTGGCAGCAGGAAACAAAATTGGGAGATAAAATTGATTTTAATAGAAAAATTTAATTTCAACATTTTTGGATTTGCATTTCAATGACACAAGATGAATCTTAGTATGTTATTTTCATGTAAGAGGATACACATGTATGCAGTTGCATCACTTTTATTCTTGTCTAACACTAACCCTAAGCTTAATCTAAAACTAAATCACACTCAAAGATTTATCCCTACTTCTGAGGTAAATTATAGCCCAGAGCAAGTATCTAGTCACCCGTTCACACCAAGAAGTGTGTATGGGTGACTGGAATCGGACTTTGATCGGTTATGTGTGTTATATTAGTCACTGAAGAATTGAAGCAAAGGCAAGGGTTTGGGGCATTTTAAGTCAACCCTCAACCTTCAATCTGAAACCAAATCGCGATCCTAAATCTTTATCTTTGACAGAAATAAAGCCCAGAGCGAAATTCAGGTCGCCCATTTCACACCAACAAGTGTGTATGGGTCACTGGAACTGGACTATATGATTGGCTATGAGTGTAATATTAGTCACTGAAGCATTGAAGCGAAGGTTAGGGACTGGTTAGGGACTGGGGCTTATTAGATTGGGTTTGGCGCCAGGCTGAATGGACCTAAGGGAGTTGGTGTGTAGTGTATGAGATCATGGAGGTATTTTTAGACTGGTGAGTTATCCTTGTTTATAGAGGTCTGATTTGTGTAGTGGGTGTGCTTTAATTGCTATACCAAAGGCAAGGCTTTAGGTCATTTAGTTGACAGTGTAAGGTCTGGTATGGGGTGGCTGGGCTTAGTTGAGACTGTGACCAGGTTTTTAATGTCGTTGGCAGGTCGTGGGAGGTGGGGGCATCTTGAAAACTTGCCTGAGGCTGACCTGATGTGGCAATTATTAGTGTATGCAAGGTGGATATTATGCTCTACATCGTATCCATAACAAATCAAGTAAAAGCGATCTTGAGTTCGGGAGTAACAGAAATTCTCACAGGATGAAACAACACTTACCTAGCATGTTCAAAACTGCAAATAGATGATTTATGCATTTATGAATTTGGTAGAAATTGTGTAATAGCTGAGTGATGAGCAGAGAAAGATGAGGAAATGGGTTATCGTCAAAGCTCACTGTAATATACCACATGGTCTCAAATGTGACTTTTGCTTTCCATCGAGTCCATGAAGTTTTCATTTATTTATTTTTTCATTAGTCTGCCGATTCAAACAGCCCACATGTATATACTGGGTTAGAAATGATTCAAAATTTATTCAAACTATTCTCTCTTTATGCATTTTCATCACTGGAACTAAGATTGACTCTTATCACCAGTGTTTCAGAATATGATTATGATCACATTAATATATCAATGTATTGTGTTTATTTATTTACTGACATTTGGACTACTTGAATGGTTTGTTAAACACACATCTTGCTTACCGTCATATCTTTCTAATTATTGTCCACTTTCAGGGAGACTGGAGAGACGGTTAGGAGAACGAGAGACCGGTAGGCAGCACCGCTCACCTCTCCAACCACCACACAGTGAGGACGAGGCCGGCCGAAGCTCTGGGGACGACGATGAGGAGGAGGAGGAGGAGGAGGAAGGGGCCAACTTGGAGGCCGAAGTCAGGCATGCATTGAGAGATGAGAATGAAGGCAGACATAAGGTGTCGAGAAGAATGTACGCTGATGAGATAGACGACGAGATTAAGAAGATAAGGTACGATCATATTAAAAATAAAGAAGACTTTTAATATCTACTGTTTTGGACCCAGCACCCTGTTTTGCATTTCTTGTCCGTGACGTTATCCCCAGAACTGCAAATGTCCTTAGATTCAATTATTTTTTTTATTTCATTCATGACCAATTCATTCTTAAATAAATGCCCCCAAAAATATTAAAAAACAGGATTTTGTGAGATTTTATTATTCAGAGCCGTCTCACCCCTTCCTCCTAATCCTTCTGATATTGATGCACACATGTTTTAACTCTAAAATGCCTGTAAGAAAATCACTATGAGCTACATGTATCTGCTATCAAAGAGCTAGGAAAAATATCAGCCTTGTAGATTAAGTTTTACCAAGGAATAAATAGAAAAACTTTGGCCCAAATTCACAAAGGAGGTTTGAATTTAACCCATGGTTTAAACCCTCATGTACATAACCTATGGTTAAAAATTAGTGCAAATTAAGCATACCTTGTCTTGAGCATGTCTAATATTGGACCTCTGATTGTGCCATGCTTATTTTGCGCTAATTTTAGACCATGGGTTATGTAAATGGAGATTTAAACCATGGGTTAAATTCAAAACTCCTTTGTGAATTCAGGCCTTTATGTCTATAGTGTTTCTATATTTTGAGCTTTCTCACCCATCCCTCTTATTCCTTTTGATATATGTGCATATATTTAACTCTAGGATGCATTGTAAAAATATGATTGTTAGTTATTGTTAGTTTGGTAAATATAGACTAAGATTCAGCGAAGAACATAGAACCTTTGTGGTTATAATGTTTCTATATTTAGAGCTTCTCACCTACATGCATTCCTCATATTCCTTCCTTTGTTGATTCCTGTTCTACCTGTTTTGAACCTTACACTGCTATCACCACACAATCAATACAAAACTGTCACGCTTCATTCGTGAATTGACTTATTACAATCATTCCGCTTATTTTCTTTAGCCAGCCTTGCAATTTCTGCAATCTTTCTTAATGGTAGCCATGCTTTTCCCTCAGATTTAGTCAGCTGTATCATGTATCTTTGTACAATGAAGTTTGACTCTGCTCAAGCTGCACTTTTTCTATAAACATAATGTCAGATAAAAGATGTTGATGCAAGATAGGTGGGGAGTTTATTAAGAACAAACGAGTTGGTGGACAGATTTATGGTGAAGTACAGGAGATTGAATATGTCATTCTCCCAAGAGAGCCTCCTCTTCACACTGTCTTATATTTAGAATGTTAAAAGTGTGTTGAAATGTTGCTTTGAATGGTCATCTTCCTGTGTGTTTGTGGGAGATAGTTAGTGAGATAACCATCCATCAAATAGTTAGTAGGTGGGAGCTTGATGAAAACCACCTGTATGACTTTAGATTTTGGTTCAGTTTTCCTTTCTCTGACTCCCTCTTCCACCCCACCCCAACCACCTCCCTTCCTCTTTATTTCTCTCTCACTCCTAGTTCTCCCTCCCTCTTCTTCTCACTCTACATCTCTCTCTCCCTCTTCCTCACCCTCTCTATCTTTCCCTGCCATCTCTGTCTCCCTTGCTGTACCTCTCCCCTCCCCCTCTCTCTCCCCCTCCCCCTCTCTCTCTTCATCTCATTCTTTATCCCCATCTCCTCTATTTCCCCTTCTCCTTTGAAGCTCTCTCACTTTATCTTTCTTTCTCTTTTTTCAATGTCTCCCCCCCCCCCTCCTGATCCTCTTCCCACTCCCTCCCCTCACCCCTTCCCTTGCTCATGCCCTTCCTTCACTCCCTCTCTACTGCTTTCATCTCTTCCACTTTCTTCTTCTTTTTCTCTTTTTATCTCCCTCTTCCTCTCTATTTTACTTTATTTCTCCCTCCCCTCAATTCTCTCCCTATCACTCTCTCCCTTTTTCTATCCTTGTTTTTTATCAAACATTTTTGAGAATATTCATACATAAGTATTCACATTGGGTATACAGTGGATGTTGAATCAAAGACTGAACTTACCCTCTCCTCCAGCGTAAAACATGCATTTGAGTTGTAACAGGCAGTTCACTGCTGAGTACCCCTGCCTGCATTCGCCAGCGAGTTACACCTCGCGTGCTTGGCGCCAGGGACACCTAGCTAGCTAATATTTGTGGTGGAAATTGGGCTCATTTCCTCCACTTGAGCGCAAACCCATTAGGGAATATCCCGTCTGCCATGATACCAGGTCATGTGACCTGAATGTGTCGTTGTTGAAACATGAGCCTTTAACGGTGCTTTGCCGAGGATGTGCTGGCTGCGTTTACGACGAGTAAAAGTTCAATTGGGCAAATTACTTTTGACATTTACCTGTTTGTAATGTTTTGCTTGATGGCAGATTGTCAGTGTAAATGCATTGGGAAGTTGTTCCAACTGTACTTGCTTTTCTTGTTCAGTAGACATCTCTCTTTCTCCCTCTCTCTCTCTCTCTCTCTCTCTCTCTCTCTGTCTGTCTGTCTGTCTCCCTCCCTCACTCTCTGTCTCTGTATGTCTTTATCTTTCTCTCTGTCTGTCTGTCTCTCTCTCTCTCTCTCCCTCCCTCTATCTCTCTCTATCTCTGTGTGTCTCTCTCTTTCTCTGTCTGCCTCTCTCTTTCTCTGTGTCTTTGTCATTCTCCCCACCCACCCTCATCTCCTTATCTGTCCTTGCCCATTTAAAGCACACAGTTTTAGGAACTTTCACTTCTGAAAAAATGCAACCGTAATTTTGTTTTCAAAACATAGAAAATTGACTCAATCAGATGGAGAAACAATGATTGTTTAACTTTAAAGTTTAAACATATTCAAAATTTGATGCTTTTAATGCTTATTATCATTTGTAAACGTTCCTGTATTCAAACACTATGTAAGTGTAGTAACTCAACAGAAATTGATAGTGTAAGCCGATGTTTTGCTTTTTCTATTCATGCATCTCTTATCATTTTAGGGCTCTAGATCAAAAGTTATTGAGCCAAACCGCAAAATGTGTGCAATCGCCCTGATAGGAAAGTGGAAATATCTGGTCAGTTCGAAAACATTTCCTCAATTTAATTAGAGTGAAACTGTCAATCAAGAGTTGGAGCCATGCTGTGTGATGACTAAGTTCTTAATAAAAGTGAAGTGATAGATTTCCTTTCTTTTTCTGAGTTCTAATTAGACACATCAACAGATCAAAAGAATATTGCAGGATCGCAGCAAATGGCAGTGGTAGGACTAGTCAAAGAAAGGCAAACTGCTTTTGTTTAGTAGAAGAAATTCAAGTTTGTTGAAATATTATAGAAGTATAAGTGAACTTAAAGAGAAAAGACACAAACAAGACACAAAATGAGAAAGAACAAAATTTGGCATGGGCTCAGACTTCATATTAAAAAAATACATTTTAAATGAGTTCAATAGAACAAAGAAGTATCTTGTTCAATGGTGCAAATCTTCCAAAATCATGAAAAGTTACCATGTTAGATAGATTACATAGACACCCCCCCCCCCCTGGCTTTGAGAACAAATAACAGAGGGAAAACATTACATGTATGGCAATGTATTCTTTGATTAATGAAGTACTATACCATCTGACTGAAAAGAAAATTGTTTAAATAGGGCATACACGTACAAGGACGTGAAGTTTAAGCCGATATTTCCCAAGTAGTGTGCTTTCCCTTTGAGAAACCCAGATATTATGACAGCAGTAATGAAGGAGGATCTGTTACAAAGTGAAATAAGATACGGATATTGGGTTGGATGGATGTAGAGGAAGAGAGTGTGTGCGTGTGATGAGGCCTGCCTGCCTGCCTAGAGGGGGGAGTCTGCACTGAGAGAGAGTTCGTAGCCACTTGAGAGAGAGAGTTACGTCACCGGAAGTTGTTTCTGATTGGTCGGGCATTACACCGAGCTCCAAAATAGTTCCCTCCCATAGGGATTGTATGTAGGAGGGAACTTCACCTATGACCCGTCTCGCATACGGGTAGATGCGCATGTGGCAACTTTATACGCAATGGGAGGGTTGGGATCTCTCGTAACAGTACTTACAATATCCTCTCTTTTTCTTTGAAATAGCCGAATTAGTCTTTTGTTTCAATTGAATGTCAGCAAAAATTTGACTTGACTGCTCTGTGCATTGTTCCCTTGATTACAGAGGCTAGGACTATAGACTGTATTATGGGTTGCTGTACATTGAGGAATTTGAGGCAGTTTATGGCTTTACAGTACTTTTGATGGAAATATAATTCTTTTACATCAGATGCTTCAATTAAATTCAGTTCCAATTGATTCAATTTGATTGTTTTTTTTTTCTTCTTCTTTCTTTTATGTACTACAGAGATACTGTAGAGGTCCAGCAAGCCACCGAACAGGTCATGACCGATGCACGTGAGAGACTACGACAAACTCAAGGCCAAGGTCAAGAGAGGCTGTCGGTCAAGAGTCGTCTCGGAGCCCTCGTCGGCCATTCAATAACTCCTGCCCCGTCCATGGAGAACTTGAAGGTCATCCTGGACGTCAACGATCGCCTCTCCGATGCCTGGCAGAGTAGCGGAGACGAGGAGGGAGGCGAGTCATTCCACGAGGGAGTGGAATACGAGAGCGATGAGCTTGACCTCGGCAGTGACCTCAGGTCAAGGTTGAGTCGCAGGCAACCCGATTCGTCGCGGTTTAGACCTGGGTTCAGAGACTCTGACTCAACACCAGCCTTCCTTGAGAATCTTCCTTCCCTTCAAATCGAGATCAGAGAAGAACTATAAATATCACAATGACCTGACCTGACCTGATGACCTTTCTCTAGGTCAACTGATTCATAGATTTTGATTACAAGCAATTTCTTAGATTCATTCATTTACCTTATCTGATTGTGTTTTAAGTTGATCTGAGCTTTATTCTGCCAAGCTTAAATTTCTGGGCCCTGTCTTTAATAGAGTGCAAAAGGTCTATTGTATTTTTAACTTAGATGGACATTAATCACAGCTCTTTATAAAAGATAGAAAGTTTGTGATTTGTTTGCAGATTTGCAATTGATTAGGATCATTCATTTGCCACTCTTTAGAGACAAGGCCCAGGTACTGACTTTCAAATATCATTTACTACTACCAAATGTCTTATTTGCATTTGAATGTCAAATGTTTGTGATATTTACATATTTTGTTGATCGTTTCTTTCGGAGCTATGCATTACATCACAAGATGGTTTGGAGCTTCTTCTTTTTTTTTCTTTTTATAAGTTATCCAAGTTTGATGAGAGGGATTGTCTCAATAACAAAAAACAGTTGTAATAAAAGAATGATCATTCTTCCTAGGTTATTTCAGATAATATACCATTGTAAGATTGGTCATTTGGTTTATAGCTAGCGTATTTATTATACTGTTACTCTATGGAATACCTCTTCTTCTTTTTTTGTAAACATTTTTTAACAATTTGTTGTTTATCAATACTTTCTTCCATTTTGAGTCAGTGCAATTAAATTGGCTTCATTTTAAATCACAATGAATCAAGATTTTGATATTCAAATATATTCTTTTGTGAATAAAGCATTGTAAAATGAACGAGACGTACAATGTACATAGACCTACATATGTAGGGATGCATTTTGTATAGATTCTAGATTTCATATCTTTCATACATTTTTCTGTATATAATGAGTAATAAAAATACTGAACCTCTTTTTGTAATATTTTGTATAAAAGATGAGGAAAAAGAAAATTCCTGATTGGGAATACACAAGTAATTTTTGTCATTCTTTGTTAATCTGCAAAATTAGCAGTATTTCTATGATTGCATTTCGATTATTTCGTGATTTATTTTACCTGATTGGTATAAAAGGTAGTATTCATTTATGCTTTAACATAAGCTACCAGGTGACTTTGGCTTTCCCTCCTATCCAAGGGACTTGGTTATTGGGGATTAATGCTCCTTACCAGAAATCACTGGCATATTGACTTTGTTTGCAAACTTGGGACCTCCTGGTTACGACAGCTGATTATTAAGTTGTCATAATAATAATGATGATAATAAAAACAGTGCTTTTAAAGTGCTTTCCACCAAAGTCTCTAAGTCATGCCTCCCAACATTATTTGTTCTATATTTAGCATTGGTCCGTATTTTCTAGAGATTTTAACCACACACCTTTAACTGGTTGTGGTAGCTTATTAGCAAAATATGTTGGCATGTAACAACATGTCAGGAACGCAAATGGCATAATTGTTTACAAGAACAATTGTATGGTATATACCCCTACTACTTCACCTAGACTTATTTTTGAGTAAATTAATAAAACAAAAATTAAAAATAAATTGTTTTCATTAGACCCCTGGTTTCTGAAAATTAATCTGTCATCAAAAGACAGTGTAGTTTTGTAGATTGTCAGAACCCCGGTTTCTGAAATTAGTCTGTCGTCATGACGATGTAGTTTCGTAGAACTTTCGGGGAAGACTTCAGTGAAAGCTATGTGCCATGTTAAAGCACGTTTTTGTTTTTAGAACTTGTGTGGAATAATTTGATAAATAAGAATGATTAAAATAGTGTGTGCAATCTACACCGCATTTCTTTTATTGCAGTAGGAGTCTATCATAACTGTTACATATCAGTCAGCATCTTTGCATTCATGTAGGTCATATTTTGACATCTTGAAATCTGTGTTCTTTTTTATCAATTTATTTGTTTATTTACCAACAGAAATGGGTTCAGTTATCCAGCTTAATTAATCGTATTAAGTTCAGTGAATCGCTTTCAATGGGTTATACCTTGGTTTGTACCATTTTACAATTAGTTTCTTACAGGATGCTTCCAAGTATTGTAATTCTGTTCTTTACATATTGTTTGTTCTTTAAGATATACCTCATGAGACTGTTTAATGGCTTGTTTTGGTTTTATTCTTTTTAAGGAGGATGAAAATTTAAGTTTATGAAAGGTATGTCAAAGAATGATGAATGTAAATAAACAGCCAACAGAACAAAACTTTCAGAGTGAAATCTGTATCTGTACATGTATCTAATTTATCATCATAATCATCCTCATCATCATTGGCGTCATTATCATTATTATATGGGATGGAAAGAGTGAACGGGAGAGGAAGATTGTTAGAAAGGAGTGAATGGGATGAGATTGTTTCAGCTATCATTCAAAATTAAGCGGCCAAAACCTGTATAGAAAGACCATTCAAAGGAGACATAAATAGCAGTCTTTATACTTATGTGGTCATTACAGACAGGTTCTCTCTTACACATTTTTAAGGGCAGAAAACGGGTTCTTTCCTACAGGCAGTCTTTCTTTACAGAAAGACGCTAAAGCAGATTTGTTTGACTACTTTGTATTAAAACAAGATACATCAATGAATGATTAAAGCCCCACTGTACTACTTGTAGCTACTTGCTCCCTCTATATAGAAAACTTCCCCAATCGGTGCCTGTTGCTCCCCCATGATTCTCTTTTTCTTATGTTAGTTGAGAGCTGAGTTAATGAGATAGCCACCTGTCAGTGACCTCGCTGTGTGGTCTAATCCCTTCTGGCCCAGTAGTATTGACGGTCTTTAAATGAAGAGATCAACATACACAGGGAAAGTAGAAAAGAAACTTAAATTTATTTTATATAATATGTAAATCAAATATGAGTAGATAATTTTACTGCTTTATCTATTAAGCATAAACAATGCAAGTTGCAGATTGTATCAAACTAACCACAACATATTGACAAAAGACCTTCAGCTTGTCTGAAAGCTATTACCAGGTTTCGCAATTTTGTTATGGCAGAAAGATACTCCAAATCATATCGACAGCCATATTGAATTAAACAATGGAAAGCCTTACCTTAACTTCAAGAAAATGGCAAAACGTAGTACAATGTATGTCTGTTTTTAAGACGAGTTTTTGCACTTGCCAACGAACACAACCAAAGAAAGTTGACGTTATTATTTCTATGCTTCTCCTTGCTCTTGCCCATCGCACATCCAAATATATTATTGTTAGTATATGTAACAATACCTTCATACATTTTTCGTATGATCCACTCTTTAAATCACTGTGATTGCTGTTGGAAAATAAAGTACACACACACACTCAAAGCCGGCATAGACGGCGCACACATGGTAAATAGGTCGGAAACGACTGTGTCACCAAACTATCCCAGAGTACATTCGATATGGGGCCTGACGGTAACATACAGGTGTTTTTTTAATATATTTGCGATAGCGAGAATTGTATTGTGTCACTTTTGTGCCATTTTCCAAAGGCAGAGCGTTTAGTTTTGATATGAGATGAAAAAACACTAGAAAACATTGCAATATCACTTTTGAAACAACTTTGTTTACAAATGTATTAACAAATGTCAAGTTATATCAACCTAAATGACAAATTGTATTAAAATTCATTTTGTTTAGAAATAACAAAATGTTGAAATTGGAATAGATTTTTGTTCAAAGACACAAATAAAGTGAGTTTTTATATGTAATATATCACAGAGCTCCAAGTGCAAGGATTGCCAGAACTTGACACGTCATTTGCTTTTAATAGGCCTTAGTAGCAACCTACTGTTATACTGTCATGGTTTAATGTCCACTCATATAAAACACTCCTGAGAATGCAAAAAAGATAATCTGAGTTTATACATGATATACCTATGATGATGAAAGCTACAGAAAGCCATCTCACTCTCAAAAAACACTTCTACATGCAGTTATGATACATTTTCCATCCAAACCATTGTTAACCCATTCAATACTGTGCTTTTTCTTGAAACACACAAGTCACAGATCTTTCTTACAGAAAATGTAACACCGGTAATCAAAGGGTTATCTGTGTACAAACAAACAGCAACTATCAGTGAGCAGTCAGAACTGATAGTGAATGAATAAGAAATTCATAGTTGGCTTTAATATACACCTCAAAATCATGCAGAATGTAGATGAGATATGAACAGATGGCAAAAATGATCAAGAAACATGTTTTTACGACCAAATACTCAAACCTTAGCCAGAACAGTAGTACTTAAAGGTAAAGACCAGTATTGGAAACGCCCCAATTTCAAAAAATGAAATGGAAGCTCTCATTACCAATCATGTGAAAGAATATGT
Organism: Strongylocentrotus droebachiensis; assembly: GCA_035222895.1. Taxonomy (NCBI): domain Eukaryota; kingdom Metazoa; phylum Echinodermata; class Echinoidea; order Camarodonta; family Strongylocentrotidae; genus Strongylocentrotus; species Strongylocentrotus droebachiensis. The sequence goes on from JAVYIG010006578.1 coordinate 71,890, forward strand.
TTTGACTAATACATGATGATAAAAAATTTGCCGGAAACTGCCTACTAATTCATATATTTGGTAAATTTGTTTCTCTCATGGTCTGTGAGAGATATAGGGTAGTCCCATATACATCTTTCTGTGTATAGTGCTTGTAACTTTACGAAGAATGGGCCAAATTTCTTATCATTTTGATGATTCCAGAACCTTGCAGATGCTAGATGCTAGATGATCAACCTTTTCTGATCGATTTCACAACGTTTCTTTCACAATGCAATCGCATGACCATTACTGGTCTTTACCTTTAACCTCCTTGGACCTAGTAGGTAAGAACCCAATCTGATATGCAAATTTTGGTCATTGCTATTACCCCCTGTGATGAAGTTGTATATTATATGTGCATAGAATTTATAGTTTCTTAACCCCTTAAAAATCCAAATTGCCCCATGACGATCATGACCTACAGGTTAAGTACCACTGATTGGTCTAGATTGTCTCCATACAGTGAGTGCATCAAGAATATTCCAGCTTTAAATATTTTAAAACTCATCAGCTCATGTACACATTATTTCAAACAATTACCTCTGCAAATCAATAGCTTGTACTACAGCTTACAAGCGTAGTACACTCAAAACATAATGTCAGTAATAATATTGCAACTTTTCAATAGCTTCCGTCTCCTCACTCTGGCCAATCAAATGAGTCCAGTAGAAATATACCGATGATCAGCTTTTACCATACAGTCTTCATCAAGTTTGAGCGCGGTTTCAACAAGCTTGAAATGGGCTGATCCACAAAGACATCCAACCCAGATAAACAGGTCCGAAGACATGACATTCTACAAAGCTCTAGCATGGGGTTTGAATCCATGACCTGCAAGAAAGGATTCATGTTGCTTCACCATACAGTCTCCATACAGCAGTCTCCCGACCCTTTGAATTTGATTTTCATTGGCTTACGATGTAGATGGACCTCCACCACGGCATCTAATCCTGGTAAATTGGTCAAAAGATGCGACATCCTGAAGGCTTCAGCATGGGATTTGAATCCATGACCTTGCACAACAGACCACAGGACCACAGGGGTCTGACCTCACTCCCTCTGATAATAAAGCATGTATGCCTTCTGTGAGAGTACATCAGATATCTGAGCAGTATACACAGTCTCATCTGACACACAAAGCCAGTGTGTATTCAGAGGTTCGTTCGGTTTGCTTGGTCCCCGGCGATATGTCATAAAATGTCCAGAGAAAGCATTGCCGACATGAACCACCGCTGAAGCGAGCTTGTATTTGGATTCTATGGGTTTGGAGCTGCAGAAAAATGATTGAATAACAATAACATTATTTCTAACATTAACAACATGTACTGTATTAGTCATAGAAAAAACGGCAAAATGATAGAAATTAATCTTTAAGATTTGACTTCTAGTAATCATACTGCATTCAGAGAGAAAGTGAATACAAATCATTCCTAGTTAATGAGCGGTAATAAATAAGGAACTCAAAATATTCTCTTTATTTCATTTTTTAAACTAATGTCACAAAAATAAATTATGAGATTTTCAAAATTTCATTCCCACTCCATGCATATTGATCTGATCTGATCATTGCATCCTTTTGTGGTTATGTAGAAAATATTTCAACTACATTAATATTTTTTGTTGCTGCAATCTTCTATTATGGAATTACAACTTAAAAAGTAATTTGCCAAAAGATCAGGTTAAAACTTTTAAAAGTTGCTTCATTAATTGTGCATCATTGAAAACTAAGAAGACAACCAATTTTCTGTGCTGAAAAATGGAATGTAGATGTAAATTTAGAGTAGGCAGATGATGAAGAAATTGTGAAAACAAATTTTGATTCAATACCTGTGATTGTTTGCATCTAGGTAACCCTCTTTATCGTCTTCAAGAGTTGTATTTTCCGCGCTCGTTCTCTCCTCTACCTCCTCCTCCTCTTCCCTTTCTTCTTCTTCTTCTTCCTGCTCTTCCTCCGCTGCTATCCATCCTCCTCCGACCAAGCGCAAGGATGCAGGACGGGATGGAGACAGGAACCGGACTCCGATGAAGGAGTGGTTTGATGATGATGATGCACTGGATCTGAAATGTAAATCATGGAATATTGTAAGTTGAGTGCACGGTTTAGTAAAAGGAAGTGTACAGGCAGCTGTTTCAGGGGTCTCGGCCTTGAACGAGAAGAAAATTCTCCTATTTTCCATGATGGAGCCTCCAACTTCCAGGATCATTAAGGTGGCATTTTACACACTATATACCGGGTACATATATATAAGGCCACCATAGCTGATAATCCTGTTTAAAGACATGAAAAGAAAAGGGGGATTTTTTATTTATTTTTTTTTTTGGGGGGGGGAGGCCAATGTGATGAAACTCTTTAACTTTTTAACAGATTTGAGTGATTAAAAAAAAAGATCTTTTCCCTGACTGTTTTCCAGGTATTCCTGTAGTCATAGACTCCTTATTCTGGAGAAAAAGAGCTGTGACCAATCATCGGATCACCAAAATATCTTTAGGCATAAAAATATTCAAGACCCTTACTTTCTGCCTGTCACTGTCTTATGACCATTTGCGAGTGTCGTCTGTTGAACCAAGCGCAGTGACTTGGTGATCCCTATGCTCCCATTATTGCAGGTTGCGTTGACCGATGCCAGCCGGTGTCTGCTCATGTCGAGGACCTCAGGGAACATGATGTGCTCCTCTCTCCTGAAAGGAAGACCGTCGGGTTGCCAGCCCACACGCTGGATGTGAATGCAAAGACACTGGGGTAGCTGGAGGAAGACATGAAGCATTGATTTAAAGCAGGACTGCACTACTTGTAGCTACTTGCAAACAATGCCTAAGCGGTACCCATTGGTCCACCATGATCCCCTTTTTCTTATGTTAATTGAGAGCTAATTTGATGAGATAACCACCTGTCAGTGACCGCGCAGGGAGCTCTAATCCCTCCTGGCCAAACTAGTGCAGATAGGCTTTAATAAAAATGTAAAAAACATTTTGTTGGGTAATTTTGACTGAAACTGAACATCACTTCAGAATCATCATCACTGTTCAGCATCCATTTTTCCACAATGTGGGGTTTGACGTTTCATTTCCCTTGTGGCCCTTCTCAAAGCTTTCCGGTATTCGGCACCAGCCCGAATGAGACCAGCTAGTAGTGAGTATTCATCTCATCTTGCTATTAGTCATCTGACTTTGGAAGAATCATTTAAAATTGAAACTGAGATGACACCCAAAAGAAAAGGAATTGAAACTGAACTGAAATCAAATTTGACTGACTTAGAACTGAATTGGGACTGAAGTGGAACTGAATCAAAACCAAATTGGAAATTAAATACAACAGAATCAGAGACGTGCCTTAATCGGGAATTGATACAATAACTTTCAAGTTAAGCCACTTCTAAACTAAGTAAAAGTGTTGAATACTCCTCTCACCTTACTAATAGTCATCTGTTTTTGGAAGACTCTTTTGCACTTTTCGCTCTTAGAACTGGCTTGGGGGCTTGTCTCTGGACTACTCTGCCTGTCCCCATCTCCTTGCCCCTTCCTCACCCCTCCTCCTCCTTCCTCCTCCATCTTACTGCATTCTACACACTCCACACCATGGACCAGCTCGGTGTGGGTGAACCCGTCTAGGATACAGCCTAACGAGAGGGTGCTGAGGAGAGACAGGGTGGGGATCGGCAGGGAGAGGCAGTCGAAGCTCGTGTAGGTCACAGGATTCTGAAAGAAAGAAAAACAGACCTTCATACAGTCAAACCTGTCTATAGCGATCGCCCAAGGGAAACACAAACAGTGACCTTCGTAGACTGGTTCCTTTAGTACATGTTTCAATGAGAAACCATTTACAAGGAAAACAAAAAATGTGGTCTTTGTAGACAGGTGGTCACTGAAGCAGGTTTGACTGTACTTGGCAAAATCACAGGATTGACACTCTCATCTTATCAGAGTCATTCTTATTCTATCATATCCTCTTCATCAACTTTGCATTCTTTTCAAATGCTCTTATCCCACAACAGCTCTGATTTACTCCTTGATGAACATAATTTTCCAAATTTATTGAGCTTTGCCTCCACAACTTGGATCTATTTTTTTCACTCTTAAAACAGCTTTTGGGTTTAAATTTCTGTACTTTTTATCATACTGAAGTTTCTTCCAAAATCGGTTATACGGTAGTCGGTTCTTACAATGCGAGGGATTTTACCTTGTATCCACATATCGTACATGATAAGTGATGGGCAAGGAGACCTCTGAAAGGTGAGTCCACATCTCTGATGGTCACTCGGGGTAGATTAGCTTTGATACTGGACCGCAGCCCTGAGTGTTTCACTCCGCCATTCGAGACTTGCTTCTGTAAAAAATAATGTATAAGTAAAAAAGGTGGGAATTTGTGTCACTCGAGGTAGGTTAGCTTTGATACTGGACCTCAATCTGGAATGATTTACTCTACCATTAGAGACATGCTCCTGGGTTCTTTTTAGATACATCAATGATAATATTTTGTAAATGTTGATTTTTCTAAAGGTACTGATTGGTGAATCTACACCTCTGATAATCACTCGAAGTAGGTTAGCTTTGATATTGGACCTCAATCTGGAATGATTTACTCTCCCCTTCGAGACATACTTCTATAAAACATAAAGTGCAACTAATATCAACTCAGCTGCCATTAGATCATGCAAGCTAATTGGTAGTACTTCAAATGTATTTTCATGGAAGAAAAAATATTACCCTCTAAATGGTTTTATAGATGAAAGTGTTCTCTGTCTTGGTTTTATAAAGGTACTGTTCAAATTTTACAAATACATGTTTTGAAAAAAAAAAAAAAAAAATTGTTGATCTATATCTTACATGATCAAAGGAATTCATAGCTGAGCGAGAGACTGACACTTATCCTTCCACAATTCAATGGACTACTATACAAGCCAATATCTTTGCATACAGATATTTTCACAAGATAACGAGGACATAAACACTTCTCTGATTTTGCTTTTTCCTGATTATGTTTAATAGGCTACTCCATGTTCCCACATGCAGTGTTTTTTACATCTTGTGAAAATTCCTGACCCTAAAAATTGCAAAAGTCTGGAAAATAACAGCTTATACAGCTAGTAAAGCCCGATTTAAATTTGGCTTCATTCGTGAGCATGAACATTTGCTTTGACTTACCACAAGCTTTGGAGCTTCACTGAGAGGCAGAGGAGAGGGAGGTTGCTCTCTGTCTTCACTTAACTCACTCAACAGAAACTGAAATAACTCATGAGCATCCTGTAGGTAAAAGAACATTTTACAACATATTACCGTATGTTACCTCTAGAGACATTTTAGAAATATAGAAATGAAAGAGTAGACAATTATGCACTCTTTAATTGAAATACAAGATAAATTTCTGATCTCTAGTTAAAGGCATATGTTTTTCAACCAGCATTTTGATGAAAAAGGAAATAGACCAACATCGAAGGGCAAAGCATTCAATTAATGGATATAAACAGTCAAACGGTCTTTTGAAAAATCCATTTACTTCAGTGACAACAAAACTATATATGCACTTCTAAAAACAGATATTGTTTTCAAACACATATTGCACAAATTATTCAAGCATACTTTGCCTCGGTAGCTTAGCAAAACTACAAGGCATAAAAATCCTCAGTTTATTGGCTAAGGACCGCATCCGACTGGAACTGGAAATATGAATTCAGAGTTTCAGACCATGGTATATACTTGTTTTGGTTAGAAAGATCCTAGATTTGGAATAGCAAATGTTGGCCAGATGCATTCTTTTTAGGCCTGAGTCATGTCGGAATTTTCATAAACCGGGTCCCGACGGCCTTGCACCGATCGGGACCCGGTGTCCCGAAATCAGCTCGCAGGATTTGTCACTTGCCTCTATAAAAAGCGCATATCATCAGTATGTCCCTTAAAAGTGACCTTTTTTATCAGTATAAATAAATCAACACATGCATACCTCGACACAGATTGGTATATTCTTCCATCCATGATTGGCGATGTTTAGTGCCATTATCGTGCCTCTCAAAGTAAAAAAAAACTCGAGCAAAAATATAAAGACAACATTCGAGCCGCCATTTTGATTCATGCAGGTTGAATAAATCGGGTCAAAAAATATGAATGTTAGAATAATAAAACGGCTTTCTAAAAAATTCTTCTTTACAACATACCGATCAAATAATTTGTTAAAGACAAATAAATATTTATCTCTTAATTTAAACATCGCATGCTTTTTTTTAAAAGCTGAAAATTACTTGGTAATCACAAGAAGTTTCGATACGGATAGCTGTTGCAAGGCAAGTTAAGACTAGTCTCGGAAAAATGCGCAGTGCTCGTCGTTAGCTGTAAGGCGTGCCAGAACGAACCCAAACAAAGACGTGGTCGTAACGAGAAAAAATCATTAAAAGCTACGAGAGCACAATTGGAAAGACAACTACTCACGACGAGGAGCACTGCGCATTTTCCGAGACTAGTCTGAACTTGCCTGAACTTGCCTTGCAACAACTATCCGTATCGAAACTTCTTGTGATTACCAAGTAATTTTCAGCTTTTAAAAGAAGCATGCGGTGTTCAAAATCAAAGAAAAAATATATATTTTGTCTTTTAAAAATTATTTGATCGGTATGTTGTAAAGAAGCGCTTTTTAGAAAGCCGTTTTATTATTCAAACATTAATGTTTCTTTCAACCTGATTTATTAATCCTGCCGAGAGACCCGGCCAGTACAGTAGCTGGCTAGTAGCTGGCAAAAACAACCCCATGGGGCAAACTGCTTTGCAATTTATATCAGCAGTTCGAATTGATTCAGGATGAGCTAGAATATGATTGGTAACAATTAAATACTTAAGTTTTAAGGTGGATTGAATTTAGTGGTGTGCAAAACTGCACTTTCTTACATATTTCTTTATTTTTTTCGGAGCGTCGGTTCTCAAAAAACGAAACCGGGACCCGACGGCAACGGTCGGGTCCCGGTGTGATCGACCGTACCGACTCAAGCCTAATTCTTTTTGTTAAAAAGTTGCAAATCTACTTGCCACAACACTTTGCTGAGCTACTTTATTGTACATCTTGTTCCCCAACTTCACATTTTCATACAATATCATGAATCATGCCTTCTGCCAATGATAGAACATCCTATTTTACAGACCCATGCGTAGGGCCAGGACCTAGTTTGGTCCTCCGAAACCTACCTGTTGCTCTTGTCCTGATCTCCAGTTTCGATTATAGAGAGAATAAAGAACCTCATGGGGTGAGTAGATCGTTGCCGAGGAGTAATCGTTTACACCTACAAGTATAAAATATATAATAGTTTCATTCAATTATTTAATGAACCAATCTCCGCCGCGATAAACATTTCAGAATTACTCAGAGCCACCTTCTTTACTGGAGAACACATACCAGGGGGGCGTTTCACAAAACTTGTCATCAATGACAAATGACAGTCTTTGTTATAAGCTATTGAAATCCTTGCTTCTGATTGGTTATCAGCAGATTTATCACTGATTTTTGTCATTTGTCATTGAAAAAAGGCTTTGTGAAACGGGCCCCAGAACCCAACATGAGCTCTGAAGACATGATTCCCATGGTACAGTTTTCAATAGCACAATCTGAATACCCTGGTATTCGTCCGTCTAACAAAGTGATTACAACAAGATGAATTACCATGTTCAATCATGGTTTATTCCAGATTTACATCTCCATGTAGACCTTTTTTTGTTTGGGCTGTTAAGAAGATTGCTCTTATGCGTCACATTCTGTCAACATGTACAACGTCTAGCTTATATATGTCAGAGTGACAAAACACTTCATTGGATGTTGTTAGACCACCAACAGCCATCTTCTTTTTTTTTTTAAACCCTTGTCAAAAAAATTCAGAAATGTGAGGACGGTACATTTTTCTTGCTCGTTGGAAAATTCTTGATTAAGTTGTCTCAAAGTTTTGGTCCAACACACCCCTTGCGCCTCCCCACCTACCACCTCCACTGCAGTGAGAATAGTCTAGTGACAACCCAAATAAACCTACCTTCTAAGGTGCGAGAGAGTCTGTAAGCCAGCTCATTGCCTCTCCCCTTGAAACACCCTCTCCTTAGGGCTCTATTGAGCCAGGCAAGGAAAGCAGGACATGCCGCTAAGCTCTGTAGGACGGTGTTGAGGTAGCAGGTGTTACCAAGGTTCTCTAGACCAGCAACTTTTCCTGTGAAAAGAGGATGTGATAGGAAATGAAAGATGAAATTGAAAAATGAAATTAATAATTTTTTATCAAATCATTTGACTCTTATTACAGTGCAAGCAATGTTACAAATGTGTGACAAACACAGCACTGTCAAACATATTGTTAACTTTTATTAATTTGACATACATGTAGGTCTGGCGCACATTTGTGATCTATGATTATCCAACTTCACATTTTATTAAACCTATCTTGAATTTTTTAATATGTTGCTACCTAAAAGCTGCGTTGATAGCTGTCCAAGGCCAGGCCAGGTGGAATAAAGGCGATAGTAAAACGTGTAGAAAACAAACCTTTTGCCTGTTCTTATGAATAAGCATTTGCTTACATTTTTTCAAGCTCTCACGTCATACCAGCTTGAGCACTTGATTAGTTAAGACGTACACGGTTAAGCATCATTGTTCATGCTCGTAAGTCGTAACAAAAAAAACAAAAGTTGTACAGGGCCGGGGTAGAAAATTGAGAAGAAATTGGTTCATGATGAAAAATAAGGAGGATATCTGATCTGATGATAGGGAAAAGCTTTTTTCTAAGACTAAGGGTTAATGCCACTATTGTTGAAACCATACATAAGATATTACTTGATGAAGGCAAAAAAACAAACTAGAAAATGGTCTAGTAGAATTTTCAGCTAGCACTGCACTGCACGGCCACGGCTTTTCGATTTGTTGCCATGCCATGTCGGTTCAAAATCCTCCATTAAATTACACAATATTTATTTTTCCCCCTTTCTAGCTCCCATAGGAAAGACTTTTTGTTGAAACAGTTAAATTACGACCTAAAAAACATTATTTTTTCAGACAATTTAAATACATTGCGTCATTCATCTCTGACATAGAATCTACAGTCCCATCCACTCAAAAATAAGTTGGTAAGAATCAATTTATTTACTTCTTTTTCCGGATCTCTTGGAACTGCTTGGCCCTGGGCTCCATAGAATATACAACAAAGCAACAGCTGCAGTTACACCTAAACCAATAATTGGCACAAGGCTCTCAGATTGCCTGTGGAAATTTTTCATTTTCAAGACAAACTCATATCCGGAGATGTCGTGTTCGCACAAAAATAGAATGGGTAAATAAAATCGAATCTCGTATGTTTTGCATGCATTATACTTGGCCACGCGGTACAACACTATTTGGCTATGACGAAATTCTCGTCTATGAGATAAATCCAAGGAGTTATATGCCGGTGAGATGAAAGATTATAGTATACGACATTGATTCCTCTTTAAAAAAATATATATATATATTAAATGGATGAATAAATGGAGGAAAGAAAGAATGAAATGATAGAAGAACTTAAGAATGAGTGAGGAGGACTAGGAATTATAAGAAGAAGAAAACATGGCTATAGAATTAGGAACGGAAGGGATTAAGATCGAGGAGGAACACAACAACAACAAGAGAAGAAGAGAATTAAGAAGAAGAACAAGATGGATAAGAAAGAGGAGGAGAAGAACAAGAAGGAAGAAAGAATTCCAAAAAAAGAGAAGAATGACTTAATTATTTAGAAGAAGAAGGCTAGGGGCGACGGGGACATTAAGGGGAGGAGGAGAGGATCGAAGAGTAGGCCTACTTGGATAAAATACAAGAAGAAGAAGATATGGAGAATTAGGACAAGAACAAGAAGAACAAGGAGAAGAAGAAGGAAGACGGAGAAGAAGAATTAACAAGAAGGAAGAAAGATTTTTTTTTTAAAGAGAGAAGAATGACTAATCATTTAGAAGAAGAAGGCTATAGGGGCGACGGGACATTAGGAGGAGGATGAGAGGATCGAGGAGTACTTGGATATTAATATAGCCCTTATAATAATTTTTCTTTCTTTTTTGATTTTTGTTTGGACGCGGGCCACTTTGCAGCTCAAGCCTCTAAACCCATAGAAAGGCCTATCCATTTTGAAACATCCCCCCCCCCGATTCATGCCAGCCCTCTGCAAAAGGTCTTACATTTTTATAAACATAAAAAGGTATTAACAATTTGCTCTTGTTATAGCATATTTATTGGAGAGATAGATCAATCGCTTCCACCACGCGCGTACACAGGGGGGGGGGGGGGGTTAACCCCCTCAATTTTTGTTGTTTTTGTTTTGCCCAAGGGGGGGGGGGTGTGCTGATTGAAAACAAATTAATGCTCCTTAACCCCCCCCCCCCTCGACTGAGCGAAATATATCTTCTTTTTTGTCCAAGGGGGGGGGGGGATGTGCTGATTGAAAACAAATCGATGCTCCTTAACCCCCCTTCCCCCCCCCCCCTTCCCCCGACTGAGCGAAATATCTGTCGGTGCGATTTTCAAATTACGGTGAACAAAAAAGAGGGGGAAAAAGTATTGCTCACTACCCCTCCCCCTCCCCCCCCCCCCCCCTCCCCCCTGAGCGAAATATCGGTCGGCGCGATTTTCATTTTTAAAACACCCTCCTTGAAAATCCTGCGTACGCCACTGGCTTCCACCCCCACCCTCGCCCCCCCCCCCCCCCCAAATCAACTTATGTCAAGCTGTTCAAAAACAATATATATGTCAGACAGTTATGTAATCGAGTAAATAAAGATTTTTTTAAAGTCTCATTGTCTCCATGCATGCAGGAAATATTTTTTCGATACAATAATGATGGGCATCATGATTTATCACAAATGACTAAAGGTCATCAATATTAGATAACACTTTATAAAACACAATGTTTTGATGAAATCATTTGAATTTTTCCTGAACCTCCACCAATATCTCAACAACAAAAACGTATGGTCGACCCTAAGGGGCACTTTGATTTCTTTCTACTTCTATTCAGTGCTACTTGTCAAAGCCTGTTCAGCATCTAGACAAGAGTGATCTTCTGCCGACGGTGGACGGCTTGTGTGAATTTGTGCCGAAATATATACATGTTTATGGTGCAAGTAAAAATGATAAAAATGATAAAAATGATACAAAAATAATGATGATGCTGTGACTATTCGCAGCTGATGGCTTCCTTGAACTGCTTCAATGTGGGCAGCTCAATGATATTTGTAGGAAGCTCATCCCGGTCTTTCATGGTGCGAGGAAAGAAGCTGTATTTGTAAGAATCGGAGGATGTACCAAGTCTGTTGACGGTCAGTGAGCTTAAACATCACGAATGAGCTAATGTAATACATGTGCTTCTGTTTATGAATGTGTTTAAGTTCACTGTCAATAAAGAAATAAACTGCTTTCAAGACGGGATAAAATGAAGAAGAAAAAAATGAGGGGGCAAGCAACAATAAATTTGTTGAAATGCATCTATGCTGATGTCCATCGAAAGCTCTTTAGCGCCCTCTATCAAACAAATCATTACATTAAAATAACATCATTTCTGCAAAAAGATTTCAACAATGGTAAGGTCACCTGTATTTATGTAAATTGATGAATGCATTGTCATACCGGATTTTGCTTCAATTTCAAAAGCAAAGCGATAACCATGCTTAGACATGCAGATGGACTGACTCGATGAGAAGAAATTGGTAAGGAAAATTGGTTTTATCTAAAATAAAATGTGACGTTGCCGTTGGCAGCTAGGTTGCATTTGGCAGACTGTCGTCTTTACTCTGTTGTGAAGATGGAGTCGGGCTAACTCGGACCCGGGGACAACTCGGCCCAGATGCAAAAACGGTCATTTTTTGCATGTTTAGGTTTAAGGTTAGGGTTAGGGGTAGGGTTAGGGTTAGGGTTAGGGTTAGAGTTAGGGTAAAATGACAAAAAATGACCGTTTTTGCATCTGGGCCGAGTTGTCCCCGGGTCCGATCCGAGTTAGCCCGGATCCGTGAAGATCAGCTGGCAGGCTGGTGCATATTGCATGGTGGTGTAGGCCTAGACCGAAAGCTTCAGTCTCTCTAATCGTCGGTTGTTCCACTGAGACTACGTCTGGCTCCACTAGAGTAGCGGCTCCGGTGTGCGGCCGTCCAGTGCGAATTGCCGATTTTATTTTTTATGCAATTACTCACAGAATGCTTCAATACCGTCAATGGAGAGTTCATATATTTAGTTATTAAATAGAAGGCACAAATAACGTAACTGACCCACAGCGTGGTCAGTACTGTCCACTTTAGAAGACGTAAAAGTTGCCCGGTGGGCGGCCGTGCGTAACCCGGTTTGCGGCACGCGTACGTCACAAAGCTTTATGCGCTACGTCACGATCAATACCAAATTACTACGGGTAACCCAAATTTTCATGTTTATCTGTTGCTACGGTAAATTTTTCAAGTTTTAAACAATTTCACCTTTTTACTGAATGGATCATCCCATACGGGGGTACGTACTACTAGAAACTATTGGGTCACAGCGGGTACACACATCAGCACACATACCATCATACACGATCCCGCATGTTATGTGTGTATTAACACCCCCCGCCGCAAACCAGAAAATCACGTAATTACGTGCCGGTTTGCGGCCACCCCATGCAACTGGCCATGCGGTGGCACAATCAAAATATCTGCGATAGGAGACAGACCACAGCCATCATACTTCCACAAAAACATCAAATTTCACCTCCAATCGGACAAATATCGGACAAATAGAGCTACAATATTGATCTAGTCATGCCTCGATCTCTTAACTTAAAAGTAAGCACCTGCTGGAATTTTCATCGCCGACTGGTGCCGTAGATTTCCGACATCGCTGACGGATACTCCGTACCGACAGGAGCATCTGCTACGGACGTTTTCGGCAGCGCAGAACTTACCGGGGAATCCACGGTAGGTTTCAATGATTATTATCGAGTCATTTTTATTTTATTTTGAAAAGTGATACCCCTGGCCGCAAACCGGGCTATGCCGCAAACCGGAGACTCTACTCTAGACCTCCGATTATAGAGACTGAAGTCTGGGGACCTCTTTCTGTGAGGGACTGTACGGAACAAATGGTTCGGTTCGGCAGGACCGCGATGAATGAGATATGCTACGAGATTTTCACTCTTTACATCCTCATACATGCTGCAATATGACAATAATTAGAGTCTAATTAAAAATAACATATATATAGCTTATTTGACTTACGATAGCTTGCTCATTTAGATCCTAAATTAATGATTAATCCGAGAAAGTCTCGTCATCAACATTATCCGTCTTGGTTTTAGTTGATGAGTATTCATTTTTTTCTTTTCGAACGTCCAATAGCTACCGTAGCTACGTACGAGTAACCGAGTAAGCCCGGCTTGCAACGAACTCCCACGAAACAAGTGCTCTGATTGGCCATTGGCTATGTTTTGGTAGGTGGACCCGGAAATATATCGGCCGCCGGGTAATATTTCGAATGCATGAACGTACTGCTTCGCGGTTCGGAGATACAAATTGGATAATTCATAAAAGTAAGTCCGTAAATTATCCATTTAATATTGAGTTATCAAATTTTGATAACTGTAATTAGGACAAATGACATACCGACCTAATTTACATCTGATTTAGAAATCAGGAAATTAGATTTAAATAAAGAAAATCGGGGAGAAAATGTCGTGGACGAAAATATGCACATAGCCACCCCCACGGTACGAGATCTGTGGGTTGCCATCTGTATTGGGGAATGACAACAAATGTCAGTTTTATTAAAGAAATGACCCAAATCAGATGGTTATTGCTGTCTAGTGTAGGCCTAGATCGAAAATGTGTTGAAAAGTTGAAGAAAATGACTCTAGGCCTGATGCTGGGACATGTCTGCTACCAGGCCAGGCTTGCCACCGAAACTTTTTAAGTGTGTACTAGTAGTACGTACACTCACTGTACATGTAAACCCTACTGAGTATAAGGCCTATAATTAATATGGGCGCTAGTTCAGAAATATGGCCAAACTTTGATTCCTACTAAAACAAATGAAGTAAATATTCATCAAATGTCCAAATATAAATGGTCATGATTTAAAAGTCAATATGTTTGTTACCTGTTCCGTGTCAATTTTCTTATCTTTTTGAGAGTATTTTTTCCTAAATTAAACGAAGACTTATAATAATAATATGCACTTTCTCACGGGATTCACGGCAAACTGCAGCACAATACAGTCGCTAACGTACCGACGATGGGGTGCGGGCGAGCGCGTGTGTTCAGTTAGCGCCTGTAATCTTAGTTTACAGTCGCTAACTTAAGTACACACGGAAGGTTGTGTGTACGGACATTACAAAAGCAAAACTGCTTCTCAACCTGCATCCAGAGGGTCAATGTGACCTTAATTAAAGTTAAAAAATTAAATTGCCCTGTAATATTGTCCAACATAAGTTTTAAAAGATACATGTAAAGTAGATATTGCTTCTTTAAATTATGGTTTGAAATCGATTAACTGTCCGGATAACCAACCTGTCTGGACACACAGTCTGCATGTGGGTTTAAATCAAATTATATGTCTTCTTCTTCTTTTTGCTTTTTTTTTTTTTTTAAATGGTCAAGCAAACTATCAGTCTGGATCTACATTGTAGTCTATCTGTCTAATGTGTCAAAATCTTCACTTCACTTCACTTTTGTCTGTTATCAATTAACCTTAAAGGCATCGTTTAACAATGTTAAATCTGAGATGCACGGCCTTACGTGTTTATCAGTGTCTGTGATATGGTGTAATATTGAAGCCCTAAAAAAATGATCAAGAAGTACCTCAAAAAAATTAAAATGTTTGAGCGACCGGTATTACCATACTCGTTAGACTGTAGTGTTATGAAAACCATTTGGCAAACTGTTTTCAAAATTTGTAATTTGAATCATAAATATCTTGATAATCAGACAGGCGATTGGCTTGTAAAACTCATGGGGTTCCTGACTGACCTAAAGGTTAATACATGTAATTATGATTGCAGCATGAGCTAAATCCAGGATTTTGTTTCAGAATCTGAGACAAAGTTACCTGATCCCTTTAAAGCTGTCCAATCATGAGTTCATGACGACATGAGCAACGTGTGCAGAGTAGATTTTACTGCAAATGCTCTTGTTTAAAGCCAGAAGAGTGTCAACTTGTGTATAATTTAACACAGAGTTAATTTCCTTCCGGCTCTGAACGGGCAAAACTTGAAGTTATCAAAGACGTGTCATTCGGCTCTATTAAAAGGGATTTTTTTTCTTCTTCATTTGGTAACTTGAATAAACAATTATTTCATTTGTCAAGTACTTTTCTGATTGTGTGGACTTGTAACAAGATATAGAAGCTATTATGCACTCCTGCAGAGTACTAGAGAACTTCCCATCTCCAATGTCTGCCCTTTTCCCATTAAATATTGATTTCAAGAATTGAAGAGCAGGATCTATCATTATTGTTGAATCATTGCTGTGTAGATCTTAAGTCAGACTCTAAGGAAAAGGAAATAACTAAATTTACAAGAGGCTGCTGTCTTGTTAATAGTGGTGGGACCTTTATTCTGTGTAGATGTTTTCAATGAGCATGCTGTCAACTGCAAAATCTGAATATATCCACGATTTAGAGCTCTGGATTTGCTAGTTCATCAAACTACTCATTGATTTTTTGTTTTAATAAATAGTTCTTTTGAGCCCATTTGGAATATTCTCAGGATCCGATTGCAATAGAAATTAGAGAGTAGCAGATTCTTCAAAATGTTAGGTATGTACATGTAGTCTGTACTGTAGTAGGATACATTTGAATACCAGTATTGTAATCAAGGGGACATCATAGAGGTGTCGTGGATGAGTGGATATGTCGCCGGACTGTCGATCACAAGGTCCGCGGTTCGAGTCCCGACGTGGCACTAATGTCCTTTGGCAAGACATTGATGTACATTTGCCATTCTCCACCCAGGTGATAAATGGGTACTGGTAGGAAGGAATTCCTTTACATGCTGTGAGCGTCGAAATTGGCAGCCTAGCATAGCTGGGTAGTGTTGGAGCGCCTTGAGGACCTTGCAAGGTCAATATGTGCGCTATATAAGAATCCAATATTATTATTATTATTATTATCATAGTGAACTCCTCTTCTTATAATGTAGTGTGATGGTGAGGGCTAGTGAAAGTTTATATGGTTGTGAAGTGAATTGTGCAAGGTACTGTACATGTGGTGTACATGTGTAAGTGAATACTCAATATTTGGTCATATTGTAGTTGTGTATTGAGTTGACGTTAAGGTGTCATAGAATAAACCTGCAGGACACTAGAAAAGGTGTGGAGACCGCAGAGCAAACATGGTACACTGTAAGATGTACATTGTATGCATCTCATGTAAATATCTTGTATTGTTTGGGAGCAGGAGGGGATATCTGAGTAATGGAATAAATGGATGTTTTTGTATTATAAACCTACCTACCGGTACACTTAAATGTACATGTAGATGGACTGAAGAAAACTTATTGCTCTAAAATGTTTAATGGAATGGATGGCTTGACAAAATTGTATTTTTTTTAAATTATCCTTTTTTTTATTGCTCTTTTTGGCAATTTGTTATTTTTTTAAAAATCCTTCTTTTCCTTGTACAATACAAATAATGTTAACAGGAAAATAAAAGCGGACTTGAATTATTCACTTGTATTAGAAAATAAGATAATATTGCCTGATAAGGGCAACTTTTTGTCTTACTTTGTATGTATTTGGTTGCCTGACAGAGCAGCTCAACCCCAGCCTTTGGCTACTCCCCACTGTTTGTGTTGAGCCTTGCCTTGCATGCATATTAGTACTACAGCATAGTTGTAACAATGTAGGTGAAACAGATACACATATTCTCATGCTTTTGCAGATGTTCATTGATTTATTTAGAAATTTGTATCAACAAAGAACAATTTTTGTGTCAACGTCATGAGGTTGAAACAGCTGTTAATTGTAAGAATCGGTTCTAGTTTCACTGCTACTTGTCTGGGTTAAAAGGTGAGAACAGAAAATGAAAAGTATCCTAATGTGACCATGGGGAATTTCCCCCAGCTGAACTATATTTTTAAATAAACAGAGACAGTGTTTTTTTTCCCGAATATATGTTGATTTTTTTTTTTTTTTTTTTTTTTTTTTAAATTATAGTTATATATGTACTGTTTTCTGTTAATTTGGTTTATTTTTTGTGAAAGACTCAATATTATTATTACATGGATGATTTTAAATTCATTAAGGCTTTCACCTTAAGGATACATGTACATGTGTGTCTGTCATCATTGAGGTTTAACAAAAATAATATAGACTGGTACTGTTTGTTTTCAATTCATTGTCACCTGATTTTATATAAAGATAAGTGGTGTGAGGACTGATCTTATTAAATTGATGGCATTAAGGAAATAATTAGCAGTTAGTCCTGACAAGGTTTAGATAATTTAAAGTATGACTACACCTATTAATCATTTATCAAATTGCAGCCGAATTTACATGTACAAGTAGTATTATATAGGGAACATTTGTGCAATGTATGTATTAGAAGATTATTTTTTCATTTGTTTGTTCATTGCAGGCCCGGTCTATACAGAATCTCTGAGATACAGAACTGCTTACTACCCACCTCATCCCTGTGGTCCAGTCCCAGCGCCCCACCCAGCCTTCCTCCCCCACCCACCTCCACCTACCCCACCCCAACCGCACCCACCACCCCCACATACTGCCATGTACAGCAGTCACAGCTACCCTTACGCCTTCAACCAATCCCCCCACCAGACTCCGCCCCGTCATACCCCGCCCCAGGCTCACATGCCCATGCCCAACCCGCCCCAGGCCCATTCTCAGCCCACCCTGAGCTACCCACACCCCGCCTCCTCCTCGTACCCCACCCCTCCGACATCATCACTACAAGCACCCATGGCAGCAGCAGCGGGGGCTCCAGGGGCGAGCAGAGGGGCGTCTGAGTTCCCCCTCCTGGCGCACTTGTCCGTAGATGAGCTTCAGAGGTTACTCAGCTGTGAAGACAAGCTCAATGATATTGCTGCTGATGATGCAAACCAGGTAAGAGTTGATGAGCAGACCATTTTATGTAGAATGTCCCAACAGGAACTTCCTAATCATACGTGGTAAAGTGATAAGTAGTTAAGTGCTAAGTGTTCTCAAATGCGTGTGTGTGTGTGTTTTGGAAGGGGGGGTGCACACTGGTGCATGTTTGTCTTGTTTATTCTCGTGTGTGTATCAAAAAGGGTAGCATTATGGTTTGGCCATCCCTCCTGGAACGACGTACCACTGTCCGCTGCTTGCTCCAGATCCTTGGTGAATACTAAATCAGTCGCTCATCCACTCCTTATTCTACTGAAGAAGGAAAACATTCATGAGCAGATAGGATTTGTATTAAGTCGATCAATGAAAATCAAAAAAATTGTATTGTCAATTCCCTCTATTTGTTTATTTATTTAACTTTATTTATATATATTATCTGGGAATAGAAGACTTGCAGTGTACTGGTATTTCCTTATTATTGTTAAATTTGACATTGCTAATTGCATGCCATCTCTTGAAGCTTAGATGTACAGTACATTGTACATAAAGATAATGCTTTTGTTTGATTCTGATTCAGCTGTAAAGATAATATGTTATTATTGTATTGAAAAGAAAACAAGACTGAATCGTGTTTTGGGGGTATATTGCTTCTTGTAATCAATAGACATGTGTGTCAGATGTTCTGAAACATCTCAGTTTTTTTGTCCCCTTTATTTCCAATGAATTTTCTGTGTAATTACCAGTAGCTCATTTAAAGGAATGCCAAAGTTAGGCTCTGATAAAATGTTATGTTCGTAGACCCCCCCCCCCCCCCCCACACACACACACACATGAAAGGCTACTGCTGTATTAATGAATCAGTATGTATAATGGTACTACTTTTACTAGTACTACTACTACTACTACTGGGTCATTCCATGTCAAATCACCCCAAAAATCTGAAAATCTGAACCCGACCATTTTTGATTTTGATGAAACTTAGTGTACTTGTTAAGTGTGATCTCACAGCACCAAATCCAAAATTTTAGGTCAATTGGGTGAGGGGTTTGGGAGATACGGCCAACCAAATTTTGAGATATTTGCAAAAATGGGGGTGGCGGGCCTACCTTTGAACCCTTGTATCTCGGGACCTAATGGGTCAATCTTCACAAAATTTGTATTGTTGGAAAGGGTATTCAATAAGAATTCCAAATCTGCCGCCATTTTGAAAATTCGTATATGTTGGGGTACTTTGACCTCTTGACCTAAGATTTGACCTTGAAATTGACCTCGTGGATCACGTAACCTTGACAACATTTTTCATGAAATGCAATCTCTGACATGTTCACTTAAACATATAAAAGTTTCAGAGATATAATATTTTTTGTTTACGAGCAATAAGGATTGAAAGTATCCATACTTACTGATATTCACAATAAACCCTATTATAATGTATACAATACATGCAATATGCACAGTACAACATACATCTTCCACATGCTTTTTTGTTGTAGTCATACCCTTTCTAAATGTCAGCAGTACTTGAATAGAAATAAAATGACAAGTTCATATAGGCCTAAAGGGTTAACAGGATGTAAGACTTTAGGCCTCTGAGTCGGTTCTAGGATAATTACCCCCCCCCCCCCCCCCGAGGACAATTACCCCAGAGGACTATCACACCCAGAGGACAATTAACCCCAGAAAATTACCTCCTAGGACAATCTATCCCCCCCCCCCCCCCGAGGACAATTACCCCCCCCCCCCCTGGAAAATTACCCCCCAAGGATAATTACCTCCCCCCAAAAAAATCTGCTTTGATTAAAACCAACTTATTATCAGGATGGACTTCCCCTTTAACGAATAAGGGGGGGGGGGTAATTGTCCGGGGGTTAATTGTCTTAGGGTGTAATTTTCTGGGGGTAATTGTCCTATGGGTGTGATAGTCCTCGGGGGGTAATTTTCCTGGGGGGGGGGGACATTTCCTGGGGGTTAGTTTTCCAGGGGGGGTAATTATCCTAGAACCGACTCAGAGGCCTAAAGCCATACATCCTGTTAACCCTTTAGGCCTATATGAACTTAGAATGGATATGCCTAGAACAAAAAAGCATGTTGAAGATGTACATTGCATATTGCATGTATTGTATACATTATAATAGGGTTTATTGTGAATATCTGTAAGTATGGATACTTTCAATCCTTATTGCTCGTAAACAAAAAATATTATATCTCTGAAACTTTTATATGTTTAAGTGAACATGTCAGAGATTGCATTTCATGAAAAATGTTGTCAAGGTTACGTGATCCACAAGGTCAATTTCAAGGTCAAATCTTAGGTCAAGAGGTCAAAGTACCCCAACATATACAAATTTTCAAAATGGCGGCAGATTTGGAATCCTTATTGAATACCCTTTCCAATAATACACATTTTGTGAATATTGACCCATTAGGTCCCGAAATACAAGGGTTCAAAGGTAGGCCCGCCACCCCCATTTTTGAAAAAATCTCAAAATTTGGTGGGCCCTATCTCCCAAACCCCTCACCCAATTGACCTAAAATTTTGGATTTGGTGCTGTGAGATCACACTCAACAAGTACACAAAGTTTCATCAAAATCAAAAATGGTCGGGTTAAAACCACTGGGTGATTTGACATGGAATGACCCTACTACTACTACTACTAATAATAATAGTCTACTACTACTACTACTCTTGCATATTCTACTACTACTTTAGTACTTCTACTATTGCTAAGTTCTACCAATGCAATACTACTAATTCTTCTACATGTACGTATAATAATAACATTTTCTATTGCCATACTGAAAACATACAGTTCTTGTATGAAATTGAAAGATTTCAAAATATCCTCATGAATACATTCTTGTATTATTGAGGAGGAACATAGTGAAAAAAAGTGTATACTGTGTATTAGTTACTGAGCAGTACAATATTGCTGAGTATATTGAACCCACACATATCCCATCATGATTGTGCAACATTGTTTGTTTAATACTCAATTACTCATGGTCATACAGGAATAGCGATGACATTATCTGATCAGTAGACATGTACAGTATGGTACCAATAACATGTATGTACAGTACAAAAATGTATGATCATCCATCTTACACCTACATGTAAACTGTACATCAATTACTAATTATGACAATCTATTTGGATCATCAAAAGTCTGTATTATTTGCAGTAACTGGGTGTATTTGGTTCGTAGATCTGCAAACAAACATATCCTGTAGAAACTGTCTTTCAGGCTACATGTATTGTATACTTTTTGTAGTTTAGTAAAGTATGATTCATTCAGGTATTGGTGAGGATCTAACTCTGGCAGATGTCACCTTCCATTGTTTACTCAAACTCTGAATAGACATTGCAATATCTGTTTGCAGGCCTACTTGAGTATTTAATTGCAAAAAGATAGGCCTCTAGACATTTTAATCGATTGTAGACTGAGTTTAATTTAGTATCTACATGTAAATGTCATGTATGAATCAGAAGTACATATCTTCTAAGATTTTGTTTTGGTGTACATAATAAATATTAATAATTATCCTTGCTTATAAAGCGCCTAACACGTATTTAAACTTACATGTAGTACCTTATTTCCCACTATTTACTATAACTTTAGTTTGAAATTAAATTAAATGTACATGTATAGGCCTACTGTACATGAAGGCTGACATGTGTAGGCCTATGGCAGTAGACTTCATTGTATCAGAGACATGTATTTCTCTAATTGTGTTATAAATTATGATTGAACCTTCACAGAAATCATGCTCATTTTATTATGTACTGTACATGTAGGTGTGTATGTGAGTAGTATTTTGTACATGTATTGCGGTGAGGCTATGTATTATTTCCTGCAGTTGTGGTTTAGATTAGCATGTAGACTACCTGTGGATTTTAGCAGACTCTTGTTCATAATCAATGCAATTCTGATGTGTTGCAGGAAAACAATCTGTACAAGTGTTGGAAGGTAGGACTCTACACAAAATCTTAGGAAGGGAAGTCCTGGGTCCTGGGTCCCGTCTTATAAAGAGTTGATAGCAACAATCGCAACTATGTAAACAAAATTGAAATTTGGAGGGTCCAGACTGATAATTTAGACACCTGTCGAGTCCTGGTTAGAAAGGATCAGACACCGGTACATGTATGCAAGGCTTTACCTAACCTCACCACCCATTATACAGTGAACTTGTATACAAAGACCACTGACAGGAAACAAGAAAAGTGATCTTATAGGCAGGTAGTCTTTATGTACAGGTTCCTTTTATGTATGAGAAACCATCAAGGGAAACAAAAAAATGTGGTCTCTATACATGTAGATAGGTGGTGGCTAAAGCAGGTTTCAGTTTGTTGGATTTGTGGTACCCTCAGAGCACTGCTCGTACAATATGGAATGTACACCCCTGTACATGACTTTACATGTATCTTGAGGAGATTTTAATGTATGAATAATGCATTATAAAAGGCAAAAATCACTTTCTAGGATATTAAAGAAAAAAGGAATTTGTTATGAAGAACAAAGTAAGGTGCAACACAAAGAAAAGCAGCAACTAACTTTGAGAATTCCGAACACACATATTTTTTATTTTTTTATTCCTTCGTAAGATTATCTTTTGTTTTAATATTTAATAACAAAATTATTCATCCATATTCACTTCATTCTAAAATATATTTCTTAATCTCCCAAATAAGAAAAAAAATGCAATTCCTTTTCATTTTCTTTTTAAAGATATACCTGTAGTCAGATGAAAAGTCTTGAATAAAAGCTAAATCGGGGTCTGCCCCCTTTTCAAGTTGCATTGGATGTGACAGGTAACTTGAGAGAGCTGTTCCCCCTGCTGGGTTGGAAGCATTCCTTTCCATACTGTCTCAACGCGAATCATCCAGGAAGCTCCATAGGCTATGACACACGTCTTGTCTTTGGTTTAGTCAAGGAGATATCACGGTAGTCTGTATAGTATGTATACAGCCTGTACTGTAGTTAGTATGTCCTACTCCATGGTTATTATATCGGTTATAAATTACTGCAGGAAGTAAATTAGCATCATATTCATTTACCACGTATTAAACCACATGGACTGCACATTTCCTCAGGAGACGATTGTGAAGATCTTTCCTTGATTCAGTCTGCAAAACTCTGCTCTACATGCACAGCCGAAGTTTCATGGTTGTAAATTACTGCAGGAAGTATCATAATTCATTTACTAAGAAAAACACCTCAACAAGACTTTTCCGAGAAGCTATGATACACAACAACTACTGTAGTATTCTTCATCCAGTCTATTTGGACACATGTACAGCCTGGAGCGAATTACTGCAGGAAGAAACTTTGCATCACATTCATCAAGTAAAAACACCTCAACAGGACTTTCCCCCGAAAGGACATTCGTAAAGGAGCTTTGCGATACAATTATTCTTGATTCAGTCTGCACGGACATGTACATGTACAGCCCGAAGTTACAGCTAGCATTGGTTGTAATTCACTGCAGGAAGTAAATTGACATCGTATTCAGTGCCAATGTAAAACATCTCATCAAATTTGTCCTCTAGCATTTATAAAAGATTGAAGCATCAAGATACGGATACCATGAATAATTTCAGCAGATCACCAAAAGCTACTGGTGTGCCTGGAAAGAAAGTCCATGTAGGTTTGTCAAACTTGTTGTAGATGGTCTTTAATTATGAGATTTACATTTTGTACTCCACTTCTGTTTTCTTTCAAAGATATGTTATTCATTATATGTGAAATCAATGATCTGTTCAGAAAGAAGCAGCTTAGATTAATACACTTTGAATAGATCTTGCATGATGGTGCATCAATGTCTTGTACATGTACTTATAGTATTGTGTATAGTGACCTGAAAAGTAGTACAACCTGTTTAAAAGAAGAACCTGTAGAATAAAAGAATCACATTTTCCTCATTTCTGTTTGTTTTCATAAGGCGTCATGAAAACCATGACCTGTTTCAAATGAAAGAAGCTCATTTACTTTATCTAAACTTTGACAAGAATAGAATTGGAGTACCGGTATGAATAGAAAAATCACAACTTTTAATGACAATGAGGGCATTGAAGGGTGCAAATTCTCTTTGCGGGAGTTCTCTTTGTATAGGGACTGGTACTAGCTCTGTGTGACTGGAAAGGCAATAGGCCTACATATCACTTGAATACATACAGTGTACATCATTTCACTATTGAAGAAAGTTGTATTTTGAAAGCAGATACTGAAGGAAATTCATAAAACAACATGGATTATGATCATCCAGAGGTATTTCTTTTCAATCTCATAAAGTGTTTCTCTTACTGATTTATGTATTCTGTATGAATATCCTGATACAAATGATACCGGTAGTTGTTGTTATTGTGTCTGTTATTGCAGTGTACATGCCAGCATACATGTACAAGCCTATAATACATGTACATGTACATGTATGGTTGAATGGGATTGTGGACGATGTACATGTATGATGTAGTACATACACAAAATTGTAATGACTGCAAATAGAAGGACATGTACATGTATGTGTGCTCATCTTTTAATTTTCTGGTATTAAATGTAGTAATGGAGTATCATACTTTTGTATTGTTTTTTTAGGGTTTGAACTTAATATGCAAAACTGTATACTAGCTGGTAACAAATAATAAAAGAAACTGCTAAAAGTGCTATGTAACTGCATGTACATGTTTCTCATTACAATGACTATACACAATGATTGACAATGAGCTGCATGAAAAGTAAACATATACTTTTCTTCCTATTCCTTCATGGAGAAAGACTTGAACATTGTATATTTTTCCTTGGGTGGAGGAGATAGATTATGTCCATGTAGAGTACATACATGTACGTGTGTACATGTACGGTACATGTATGTACCGGTATAACTTTGAACCAGACTCCATATATCTTAAAGACCCTGTCGGAAGCGAAGAATGAAATAGATGAATTATGTATCAACTGAAAGCCTATAAGCCATAGATTTGCTACACTCAACCCAGGTGATGTAAATGGGTACCTGGCAGGAATTAATTCTTTGAATTGCTAGAGCGCCGTAATGGCAGCACAGCTCAAGCCGGGGTAATAATCTCCAAGTTTGGAAGCGCTTACTGATTGTAATACCGGTATAAAGCGCTATATAAAACCTGAGTATTATTATTATTATTATTACAATAATATCAAATATAAGCTTTTTAAGTGTCTGTTAGAGGAGTAACAGATCTATCTCTGAAAGCTCGAAATCTAAAGCTTTGGGCATCGGAGGTTGTCTACCTTAAAACTGACATTTTTTTATGTGGATTCACAATGACTTTACGAAAGCATCGGTTTCCTAGAGATTTTTAGTCTGATCCATATTCTAGTAGGGTTATCAAATCATATTTGATAGTTTGATACAAGATCACAATGGAGGTATACTAAACTTATTCCTCTAGTTGGTTAAATACCTTCACTTTTACCCTTAAATATTGCAATATTGGTTTTGATTATAATTTTAATGTACATATTGACGACATGAAAAGAGCTGTCACCAAGTAGCAAATTAACGTCTAAATTTTTTGACCTTTGGTGACAACATATTTAATAATTTGTTTTATTATTATCATCATTTATGATTGAGCAGAACAAGCAGCGGCGTGTGGACAAGGAGATGGCCATGGCAGAGAACAGGAGTTTAGCTGACCACAACCTATCCCGAGAGACGAGGTTACGGGAAGGACGGAACCAGCTTGGCCGTCTACACGAAGAGGCAAAGAGGATACGAGACGTTTACGACGTAGACAGGAGAAGATTAGGTATGATCGTAAACTAAAGTAGGATGAATACTGTCAAAACCAGAAACTTACGTGAATTTGTGAATCGTCAAGACTTGCGAAAGTTTCGTACTCAGTCATCGCAAGACAACATTTTGGGAATTTGGTTTCTTGCCACGGAAAATCAGAAATGGCTGTTATCCATTTACAGTGAAAGTTGTGTATACAGTACTGTATTGTATATTAACCGCGTATTGCGTGTTGATATACAGTACCATATTTCTGAATTTTGTAAGATTTTTGATCGTTTACCTCCACAAGGTCAAAGGTCATGTACATGTATCCTAAGACTGCTTTTTGTAGATTCACAAATGCACTCCTGTGAAAATGTACAGCTGTTTATGTCTACAAATATGGTAATTGCATTTCAATCTACCATCTTGGCTTCATGGGCTGAACTCCACATTACACAGGGATATAAAAGACTTCCTTGTGTGTGTGTGTATCCAGTTTACATGTTCAACACAATTTCCATTTATGCTCTGCATTCAGCAACAATTAACAGGATGCACTTAGGATCAATTAACTGTCTTGAATGTTTGTTTAAATTTTTGAATTAACATCACCTACAGTGTAGTGCTAGATTGACCTAGATTAATCTGGTTTCATTTCCATTTCATAATCATCTACCGGTATATAAACTTAAATTGTTTCAGTTTACATGTAAGTGGTTCCACTCATGACCCATGCTCTGGCAACGATAGCTCTGTGGTCATTTCATACATTAAGTCACTAACCAAATTCCTACCTCCATTCCTAGACCAAACACTGTAATAATTTAAGCTGCTGTAGGTATGGGCCAGCCACCATCTGGTGTTGTGCAGGCATATAGTGTCTCAATACAAAAGAAATGTAACATAGAATTGTGTGGCACCAAAACAAAAAAAAGTTTTGTTCAATGGAGCTGGACATTAAGTACCTCTTGCATGAAACTGAAAGAAAAAGCTGCAGGAGAAGTCTGTTGCCATTCTAACCTTAACATTACAGATATGGCAAAATAAAGCCCAGAGCAAGTGTCCAGTCGCTATTCAAGTAACGTTCATAATAGTATCATGTTTTCCCAATGTTCAATTTTCTTTCCAGAATCTTTAAATGAGAACTTTTCCCTGGATGCTGCCAAAGTCATGTTAGAAACATCAGCCACTAAGACGGAAGAAGAATCAGAGGTAGGTCTTACCCCTTATTCCTTCCCGAGCCCCCTCCCCTACCATTTTTTGTTTACAGGGGACCAATGGCCAATAAGATAAGCATATATACTGTATTCAAAATATCAGCTTCAAATAGTACTTTTGGGAAGTTAAATGCAGATGTTACACTTGAAATACCAGAAAATCTTGTGACACGTTTGAATAAAATGAGTCTATATTTAGGCAATTACACATTCAAATTAAGATTCTTGATAAGTGACATAATCCTGGTATTTCTTCTTTTGAACAGGATCTCCAACTGGACTAGATGCTTTTGTGGTTAAAATAAAAACGAATCTCGGATATCATTTAACAAGTGATGCAAACCTGCATGTCCTTTTGCTTGTAACAAGTTAGGAAGATATTTTACACCTAGGTCTTCTATTTTCTCTTTTTTTTAAAGGCATTTTTTGTGTTGGAACAAATGGGAAAGTTGTCCGCCACTACATAACAGACACATTACAGATTTAATCAATTTAAAGAGCCCATACCTATACTAATCACAACTTTGTTAAATTCATCACCATCTCAATGTTTTTGTCTTATTACATTCAAACGTTCACTAGTCTACTTCTCTGAGTTTTCTGCTTTCCTCTAGAGTAGTTTGTTGTCAAGGTTAGATTTCCCTTCAAATCAGACTTGACACAGAATATTCTAATGCTCAGTTCACACATGTCACACTAAAACACTTTAGATGCTGAAAAAAAAAATTTAGATGCTGAGCGTTGCAGCAACAAACAAAAAAGTACACTTGATTTTGAAATAGCAAGTGGGAATGAAACAAAAAATGCTACACTGTACAATGCATCAAAGATATATGGGCATACTCTATGAACTGCATGCTATGGTACTGATTTGTAAAGGGCACTATGCTTTCATCATTTAATTTTTGCAGCAGCGGATATTTTAGGCGGATTCCCGTTATTAATGCCCATGCCATGTCTGAATAGCGCTATGCAAGTACTTGGGAGTTTCTACAGTAATTTATAAGCCTCTTGTTTTAATAGAGTTCTATTGGTCTCATATTGTTGCATTGCAAATGTAATAGTTAGGGTATCACTTTAAGAAATATAAGATAAGTGCTTTGAAATTCAGTGGTAATTCAATAAGTATGTTGTTTAACCAAAAAAAGAAAAGGAAATAAAGATGATAAAGAATCCATTTCCTGTTTTGAGTATTGTGGAGTGGGTTTACTCTGGTCCTGCAAAATCTTGAAAAAGAAGAACCATTATATCTTAGCCTGAAAATATTACAGAATCCCTTAGAGGCTCGTTGAAATATGAAGTGGTAAACCTCAGCAACATTCTAACAATGTGTAAATAAATAATCAAAGGCCCGGCGCGCATTCACTGAGCTCTGTGATATCAGATACAGGAATGTGATGTGTATGTAACTATGACACTCCCATCATTATCATACCAGCAACAAAAAAGCCACTGTTTACCATGTCATATCTGATCAGGCTTCAGCAGTGGCCTAGTTATCGCTCTTAATGCTTGAGAAATATGTAGAGCATTGAGTTAACCATCTATCTATACATGTATGTAAATTGTGTACTCGGTCATCAATAATATTTTCACCCAATATTGATGCAAGATAATACTATAAAGTTGTATTCATACTAATTATATTCTTTTGTTAATATTGAAAATTGAAATGCTTCCAAAAGTCAGTATTTATAGCCAGATGCTTGCTTTAATATCTTGTCTAAAACTAAAGATTTTTAATGTTATCCCATGAGAACCAGAAGATGACTAAAGTGTGTCCTTTAATATCAGCACCCTAGCTCTCCAGCGATGATGTACAATGTGGCAGGAAAACCACCATTGAGATAGTATGGGGTATTACATTGTACATGTTCTGTACATTTAATTGTATTTTGTAGCATCAGTGCAGTACTTGAGCATGTCGTCATAAGTGTTGTTATTTTGCTTCAACCCTAGAGGAAATAAGTTATTGTCAATATTTTGCTTATAAATCAAGATCCATTCCATACTTGACTTGAGTCATTTGTGTTTATTGTTTCATCCCACTCAGGAAATCGCTGAAGAGTTCCTGAACGGCAACTTACCCATATCAGACTTTGTCGAACAATTCACCCATCGGCGCATGATGGCGCACGTACGGCGAATTAAATCTGACAAAATGCGAGAACTCTTGAGAAACCCTAGTTATCCTGCACTACCGCAGAATGTAGATATCCCCATGACCACGCCCATGGGCTACACCCCCATGCCTACAAGACCGGCGCCTGGTGTTCCTCCTGCTACCGGTAACCAGATGCCCTCGTACTATCCTGGGCACGCTGCACACATCCCGGCACCTGCGCCTGCCCCCGTATCGTACAGTGGGTCACCATGGGCGGCCTACCAAGCAGCACCCAATATGCCATCACTACCGGCTTTTCCTCGTTAACGTCTTCTAAACTGCCAAACAGAGACTGAGCATTATTAGATGAAGGTAGTTATAATAGGGGACAATCTACAAAAGCAATTGCAGTTAAGACATCTATGTATCTGTACCTTGATCCCATGGTTTTGCTTCTTTCTGATACATGCCTGTGACTGCAGCATTCTTGTGAAGTCCTACAGGGTTCATGTGACTGCGTAACACCCTCAGAAAAAGGAAATGCCACTTGAGGCAAATTCTCCTCCGACAAGGGTACCAAGTTGTTGTGATCCTGATAAATCACCCCTTGGATGCCATAGAGCCATGCATCTCTCTCTTTGGACCAAGAGTTACACAGTCCTCTGCCAAGAAGCATGTACCCGGTACCTGGTTTGAAAGTTCCTTTCAACGAGGTCAGAGCAGTGTCAGTGCCACCCTTTGGACGGGGTGGATGATCTGATTCCCCAACCACTCAAGGAAGTGATGTGCAACTGTGAAACTAGCTCTGTTTTTACGTGCAAGAATATGACACCACTAGAAATGGGTTTTTAATTATGGATCACTTTGTTGTTTTGCAGTGAACATTACATTACATGCCCTGGAGAAGGGCGTTCACTTGAGAATTTTATTGATAAGGTATTAAGCCTTTAGGAATAACCTTCCTGGTGCCCCTCTCCCACATATCGGTAAATGACAATTACGGTTTCATATTAGTATATATTTTATGCACTGGAGCAAGTTTTGAAGCCCAGATATTCAACGTATTAGTAAAAATTCTGGTGAAATCATCCTTGACCCAACAATGTTGGAGACGCGACAGGTTTTGAGGCTTCACACTTGTCAGGTCTAGCTCTGTCAGTTGAGGCTTTGATCGGATCGGAAGATTGGAGCGACACCCTCGCATCTGTGATCGGTATCGGCAAAAATTATCGACAAAAAAAATCGGCAGATTTTTATTTTTATTTTTAAATGCCAACATTTTTTCAAGTTTTTGGCTATCAAATGCCTTAAAAAATGTATAGCTGGGATTATTTTAGTCATTTGGAGTTGTTGTAGCCCATGTTTGTTGATATTTAGTGCCTTTTCATGACTCTGAAGTTATAATATTGGACTAAGAAAACAGGCAAAACATGCGGGCCGTCATCTTGGATTATAATGCATGCCTACATTAAAGTAATCCCAGCTATGCATTTTTTAAAGGTATTTGATAGCCAAAAACTCGAAATTTTTTGGCATTAAAAAAAAAAAAAACATCTGCCAATTTTTTTCTGATCATTTTTATTGATCGGCGATCGGAAATTATTATCCGATCTCACCTGATCGGCCCCCGATCCAATGATCGTTTAGAGGCCTAGTCAGGTATCAACTTAAAACAATGCTGAAAACAATCGATATGCCAACAGCTTCAACTAAGTCAATAACTGGGGAATACAAGTGTCTAAAACGGTTTGTAGAAATATACCGTACCTTGGCAATGACATTTGACCTATAATACTCCTTCACACCTCATCATCAGAAAATTGCACACTCTGATTAAAGTTTGTGCGTCCTTTATTGTCAGAAATAGCCATAAATCTAGATACTCCTGTATTTGTTATTTTATTTACTTGAGGTTTTATGACACATGCTCCAACAATAATTGCTTCACGTTCATTTTCGTAGGCTAAACTAATTCCTGAAACGTTCAAGCCTGGAACCAATGCTATAACCGACCCTAAACTTTACCTAAAACTCAAGCGCAACAGTAACCCTTACCCAATATATTTGGCCAAATAATGCTTGTTGCGACTGTAACCAGGGCAAATATTGGATGAGAATAGTTAAAATGAGGGTCACCTATATTACAAATTATTAAAAAGTTAAAAAAGAAATTAAATTTTATTACTGTTTCTATCTAATCATGCATGCATATTTTGCTATATTGGTTTATATGATAAAGTAATGTTTAATCCCATCGTGTATTAATTGAATGAAAACATTTTAATTGAGGTGGTTAGTGGTTACACTGCCATTTAAAGTTGATTGTGTATATTAGTCATAATGATCAACAATTTGTTTTTGTCTGATGTACAATTAATGTGAATGAATGTCGTCAACGACCCCCAAGCTAGGGTGTAGAGTGATGGCTGTTTTGAAACCCTTAAAGCTATACTGTCCCCTCTAGCGCCATCTTGTGTCAGCTGTAGCAGTATGGTTTCGTAACTTGCTGCACCCCTAGCTCCGCTGTTGGTTCTCACGTTGAGTCATCCTGTGAAGTGGAAATGAGGTATTGGGTTACGCACTGTTGGCAAGTCGACCACGAGATGGCGCTGTGCAATATAAAGTATGCTAGGGCAGAAAGTTCCATCAGTACAATATCGCTTTTAAGTATTGGAAGAGAATGTGTATCCTCTTGTTATTTGAACAAAAATATTAAGGCATGAAGATATCATTGTTTATGTGATCTCACAACAAATATTCAGTGGAATCATATTGAATGTTTTTTAAAGTCGTCAACTTCTAGGTTTGAGTGTTCTGATCAGTAATTGTATTGATTAATTGATTTAAACAATATATTGAAGCTTTTATAAAATGTGAGGCAAATTGAAACATGCATGCATATTTCATATTCAAGCATATGTTTGTATACCTTTAGGCAAAGTTCAAATGAGAGTGAAATTGTATTTTTTATTTCTTTAAATCATTTTAAGCAGACTAATTTTCACAGGCCATTAATATGGGTTTGCTATTTGTATGTATAGAAGAACACCTGTGGTGGGTCTGCCTCAATACTCTGACATTTAACTCATCAATTCCATGTTTTCACCCGATTTGGGGTGTGATTCAGGTACATTATAGACTGCTCTTTTGTCATATCCAGGTCATTAAAGCATTTCATCATTGTTTTTCTGTAGACAAATTCATAGATGTGTACGTTTTTAGTTTGTTGATTGATTGATTGATTATAATTTGTGTTATCTTGCCTTTTGAAATTACAGGATAGGTGTTCTCTTCTTTTCTTCTTTTTTGTTTTTTCTTTTTTTATCGTTATTCTGAACACAGAAACGGGCTAAAGATCTCTGTATGTCCAAATAGTAACGGAGGTACATTTTCTGACTTTGGTATGTTCATGACATTGGCCTCATCCGAGCATATGTGTAATTCAAACAAATGATATATATCTAAACCCCCCCAATTTTACTGACAAAATCCAAGCCCAGAGCATTTGTTGCATCACCGTTGTAAGAAAACTGGAGGTGCATTTTGAAATGGGGATGCATTTTAGGGTGATCAAATTTTACTGCTTCTACGCTTTCACTTAAATTTTCGGTGACTGAACTTCGTTGCATGTTTTTAGCAGTATTATTTACTATATATAATTTGCAGTACACCAGTATGTTTTCTGTTACCTGCATATTTTCAATTGTTTTTGCTCGTTCTGTCTTTTTTTCTTTGATCACACCTCAAGTGATTGGTATCATAGAACTATTGCAGTAGCTATATTTTGTACATCGTTTCATGCACTAATCAAGTACTCTTGTAGATTTTTTTTGTAAATAATCAAGCATTATAATTTATACTCCTAATATATACCAGTACAGTGATGGTATACAAACTTGTGCACTTTGTGTTCCAGAGCTTATTAAATTATTAATGTAAGTTGAATTAGAAAACCGAGATCAATGGAAGAATATGACCTAACAACCAAAGGAATCTTAGGAGAAAGAAAAGAGACATTGTAATATACTGGGAATTCATCTTGTGGAAATTCATTATGAGCAAAATGGTAGATTTATTTTATTGTTTTAGTATATGTTGCCTTGCTGAATACCCAAGTTCAAAAATTAAATTAGAGGCATTTATGTGACATTTAATTTTTATGGGTGAATGGTGAAGGGCAACTACTTTCAAAAAGTCAATCTCGGGCAATTTCAAATTAGCCTTGTGCGTCACCTATTGAAATGTATGAACATGACAGTGATGTTTTATGTAATCCAAACATAATTTATTTTGGATATACAAAAGGGTTTTGAAATTAGCTTGGGAGATTTTTTTTCAAATGAGTTTGATTGTGTTTGAATTATCTATTTCAATTAGCCAATATGCAATAAAGAAATCTAATATACATGTATATGGGTTATCGATAATGGGCAGTCGAGCATTGAATTCCGAAGAAAATGTAATGTGTGCAAATAAATTTGAAGCCACTGAAAACACAGTGCTAAAGATGACCTACTAATAAAAGGTAAAATGCTGTACCGTAAACCGGTACATAGAAATTTAGTTTGTTTTCTCATAACAATATATAATATGTCTGGCCAATCAAAATTTGTTTTTTTACCTCTCTGTTTAAAGTATTTCTTCTGATACTTGCTTGCCCAATTTAGCTAGAACTCAGAAACAAGTAGATGAGAGTGGCCACGAAGGGTCGGTGTAAAAACAAACATTTGGTTCATGAGAGTTGTGATTTGCAGAAAGAAAAAGTGCGGTTTCCTTTTAGCCATTTTCATGCATTAAAAAAAAAGAACATCTTCTCTGGATCTAGAGCTCTTGTAGATCATTCAAAGGTAAATTGCTCACTGCTGTGAAGTTTTGTTTTCTTCTTTTTGCTGGTCCTTTGTTAGAAATCAGCCTTTGTTCATTAGAATTTATAAAGCTGTCTATAGACAAGTACATTTAGTAACTGTTTGTTTGCTGGAGTGAAAACTAAAAAATGTGAACTATTCTACTGAAATATACTCAATTGGAATGAGTGACTCGATCACTTCATGGTCTCTAATATTCCTTTCTTGTCATGCTTTTGTCAAATCACATCAGAAACATACATTTGTCAATAAATCAGCAACTACTGTTTATTAGAAGCAGTTCTTATAAATAATTTTTACCATTGCATACATGGCTTCATTAGAGAGTACTGGAGTAGAGATATTAAGTATCTTACAATTATATAGACTAAACAGAACTAGTTAGATATCCATTTTTAGTTAATTAAAGAAAGGGCAAAAAAGGATGAAAACAACCATTTAATCATTTAGATGACATATTGATTCAATTGAAAATTAGTTCAGCTTTTTTATTTAATGATCATTACTTATGTCCATATATTTTAGTACATGTGCCAATATTGTACATTTCTGTATATGCTGTGTATGTTGATTGAGCAATTTATATTATGGATATATACATGTACTTGCTTGTAAAATCATATTCATATTCATGAAGATTGTATTAAATATATTAAGATCAATCAAGATTTTTGCTTTATTATTTGAAGTAAATACATGTTGTTTGGCATCTCTAACTTTTTTCTATTCTGTACTGATCAACCGAGTTCAAGGAAAATAACTCGAATAAAGTTACCTTCAAAGGCTTCGTGTATGTTGGCAGCGTAATTGGTTGAATAATAAAGAGAGGGAGACGGAGACGAGAGTGAAAAACAAATGAGAGAGAAAGACAGATATAAAGCGAGATGGAGAATAGGGAGAAAGAGCAGACAAAACAGACTTGATGAGATGTACAATTCGCTTGTAATTAGTACATTCTGTTTTGTCAGTGCATGTACAATATATTTGTACAAAATTATATTCTTACGTAAAGCAAAAACAAAATATGAAATAAAACAAGTCAAACAAAGATTATTTTTTAAATTAGAATAGATAATAATTTATTCATTCACATGTGTAGCCTGAACAAATCAATTTCAAAAGATATGTATGGCAGTTAATGAAACAATAAAATGAAGCTAAAAGAGGTTGGTACACATACATGTACATGTACACATGTATCCATCATTATTTTGTGCTGAAATAGAGGACTGTAAGTATCACCTGGCCATGCACAAAGCTGCACCTTGAATAATTTTATGTCTACTTCGGCCCCCTACTCTGTAAGTCATTTCTTAAAGCAGCTGTAGTTGTGCATGATGTCGTTACCCCATTGCACTGAAACGCTCTCATTCTCCTAGGCTTACATGTAAATACAGGTAGGCCTACTTCCCAGTCCTTGTATGCAGTAGGTTAAGTTAAAAGTTGACATCCGGTAATGAGAAGTATCATTAACATTCTTTTGAATTGTTTTGGTTGACAACAGAGTTAATAAACTAATCAAAACAATTTGTCTGGACCTGGTGTCAGCAACTCGGCATATGTACAAGTAAAATCACTTTGGAGTTTGAATACCGTACATATGTACTCCACTCGCAGCAAACAAGAATGTCTCTCTATTTTATAGTGGAGTACCTCAGTTTAGTTTTGATGTACGACTAGTCAGTTTTATATGGCACGTCAACCTTTTCATCTCTATAATCCTCAAAAGATGTGTGTTTAACACATGAATGAATATATGAATCATCATGGGTTGCTAATATTACTACAAGTTTCTACATTTTTACATTTACTGGATTCCATACATTATTCAATTCAGCTGCACACTTTTAATGATCCAGTATTTTTGTCAGTAAACAACAAAAAACACCTATCGTACATGTACAAGCT
The DNA here is from genome assembly GCA_035222895.1 of Strongylocentrotus droebachiensis. Taxonomy (NCBI): domain Eukaryota; kingdom Metazoa; phylum Echinodermata; class Echinoidea; order Camarodonta; family Strongylocentrotidae; genus Strongylocentrotus; species Strongylocentrotus droebachiensis. Next base: position 107,793 of record JAVYIG010006578.1, read on the forward strand.
CAAACACAATTCTGTTCATTTCTTGATAATAGAAATATACTTTATCACTGAACTGTACATGAGCAGCAAGACCCTGAAAGTTCATATATCTACTGTACAGTGAATCGCTGTCCATTATACATTCAAAAACCAACTCACATCTGCCATAAAGTAAATGGTAAATGGTCCATATTCTACTCATTGAGTTTACCCAACTCAGGGTCTTAGATCATGTTAACAAATAAAAACAAATTAGAGTAGATCCCCAATTAACTCTCTTTATTACACCTACAACTGTACACTGTACTGTACTTCAGATAAAAGCTTAAACCAAGCTCCAGACTGAAATTCTAGAAGAATACTGTAGGCAAATTTGTTTATATATTTATCTTTGATAATATTATTATTATTAACATATACAGGTACACGTACTTGCCAATGTAGCCTATTTTATATAATAAAACTTCAGGATACAAATTGCACAAAACTGGCTGAGACTGTAAAGTCAGAAAAAGAAAAAAATATTATGATTAAAAGTTCAAAACATTTTAAAATGAATTACCAAACATAAAACTGCTTAATGATTAAAACTAGTAAGTTGGTTTAAAATGTTCAAAAAACGGCAACTAGATAAAACACTAATACCAATGTAAGTATGCATTGATATTTGTGTTTCTTGTTTTTGCTTTTGCAAATTTTTTTTTACTTCCTGTAATATGGAAGCTCATCATAATGAATTCATTTTTACAAAGTCTCATTCTAACCAGTTTTATCATTAACATTCTTATTATTCCCTGACTTGTGAACCCTGATATTATGTTCCTATATCGTTACAAGGCAACTCCCTTGTTCCAAAGGACTTTTTTACGTTTCACTATATTAGGAAACTTTACATGGAGTCTATGATAGACTGACTTTGAATATGCCCGTATGCAATTTATTCATTGCATACTTGTATTCAAATTCAGTCCATTATAAAAGCTTTTAAAATTCTATACTAAGAGTAAAAATAAAACCTTGGTATCTACAGTTGTACATGTATAAATTACTTAATGAACAAATACTGTTGGAAAAGTTGTACTCAAACTAGTGATAGCAAACCCGAGGACTACAATGGTAGCCATTTGTTTAAAACATACACCTGTGGGGTGTTTCACAAAGACTAAGATTAACTTTAAGTTGGACCAAACTATGGCAGGCTGTTCATGCCACTTTTTGCTCTCACCATTATGATCTTTAGATACTATATTTTCCTTCAATAATGAATTATCAAAAAATGTAAATTCTGTAGATTTGTGACCATGATTTGTACGTCCTTTGAAAGACCAATGCCAGTTTATGGTGAGAGGAAACATGATGAGGCATGAACGGCTTGCCATACATGTAGTTTAGTCCAACTTAAAGTTGATCTTAGTCTTTGTGAAACACCCCAGGTGTACATGTACTTGTATGAATTTATGAATATAAACTTTATCTTGTAAAGGTAAATATATAGGAAAGTAAAAAGGATTATGTGTCCTTGATTTATTATATTAAGACCATCTACATGTACATGTACATGTGTACATGTAATGGCCTATTAAAGTATATTTTGCTACTTATTTTGTTTTCTATGGACACAGTCACATTGTATGCCACTGTCATCCTGTCCACTCTGACTGACATGAAATTTCAGGTGGGTAATTATTTTGTTTCTTTATTATCTCCTGGTTGTTTCTTCTCTACATATATTGTATCATTCCGTGCAACACTTGTTACAGCCAGGGCAATTGCAGTAATCATAAACGCTGCAAGAATCAATGGAGAGAACTTGGCCCTCCTCTGGAGGTCCATGTATTCATCAATACGCTGCTGCCTCTCTGCTCTGTTCCTCTGCTCCTTATCCCTTGCATCTTGATAGTGTTTGCTGAAGAATTCATCCATGTTCTTGGCTTGCCGTTTTGCCTCCATGCTGAAAGCCATACCAGAACTGGTGTACATGGGATCACGATTCACTCCTTCTTCCGCAGCCTTCTCTTCCGGTTTCACCTCTCCATGGACATCCCGCTGGTTGAGGGTGCCACGGTCGTAGCGCTTACGCAACGTGAGGTTGCCGAGGACACTGTAGGCTTCGTTGATCAAGGCGAACTTCCGCTGGGCTTCCTTGCTGCCTGCGTTTTTGTCTGGGTGATAGATCTTGGACAGCTTGAAGTAGCTCTCTTTGACCTGGGCTTGAGTGGCACTTGGTGTGGTGTTGAGGACTTCGTAGTAAGACTTTTCCCTCCTGTGTTGAGACCTTGGTCCCGTTGCATAATTCCTCACTGGTGAATCCTTCCAAAAGCCAGCACTTGCTCTTTGCTTGAGAAAACTATTACTTGAGAGATAAACAGTATGATCAATGAATCCTGATTTACTGGATGATTTCTTCATATATGCAAACATTGTTGAAACATCGTCACTCTGAGTCCACCTCTGTTGATGTTGTGATTGGTGTGCGATTCTTTTTCTGCTGAAAGTTAAAGTAAAACTTTCATTTTCTTCAACAGTTGAGGTAGTTCTCTGTGAAGTGCCACAATTTGTTCTATTGACTGATGCTTTACATTTAAATACTTGATTATCAAAGTCAGATAATTCAGAAGAAGTGTGTGAAGTTAAATAACATGCAGATGCTACTCCTATCGGATTCCCAGCTATACTTGCCGCCTGGAGCTCCGGCCGATCAGGCCCCGAGGAAGCCGTTGCAATGTTATGCTGCATCTGCAAACAGCTCACCAATCCAAACGTCTTGAGTTTGACCCAATTATCAGTTCCGTATCGTTTCACCAAGCACCTGTTTATATGCTGCTGGACTTGGCAACTATGATGATGAGTTTTTCTGAAGAAAGCTGCCATTTTCAAGCAGTTCTGTAAAACTTTGAAGTAATTATTGCGGCTTATGCCGAACGAAAAGACGGTTCATGAGTTAGGAGAGAGAGCTAGAGAGAGAGACACGGTTGACCTGCCAATGACCTTTGGACTTTGAAGCTCTAGATCACGTGATGTTTGCCAAGATCACCTGACAATACTATTGAAGGCTGCCGACTGGGCGTGCAGCGCAGAGACATCATCATGCAAGGCAATTCTTTGGATGTTTTTCGAATTGTTGCGGTGTTAACATGGCTTGTGATATCCGTTGTACATGGTGCACCATCGAAGCCAAACATTGTTCTTCTTTACGCTGATGATCTTGGTTATGGTGATTTGGAGGCGTACGGGCACCCGACAAGCTCAACGCCTAACATCAACCGTCTGGCAGCCGAAGGTCTCCGCTTCACACAGTTCTATTCTTCGGCTCCCGTATGCAGTCCATCAAGGTAATACTAGTACTTCGGTTCGGCTGCTCACGCTCCCTGTGTCTGCTAGAACTCTGTGTGTGTGGGGGGCGGGGGTGGGGGGGGGGGGGCAGGACTCAGGAGGGTTTTCAAATAATCAAATTGTCAGTAAAGCTAAGTAGATCTAGATCTAGGTCTAGATTATAGCAAGAAGACTAGAATTTAGAAAGGCAATTTTCTGTGTTTTGTGCAAATGGTATTAGACCTATTTTTTAATTATTTTTTTATTTGTTGTATTGTTGTTATTGCATTTGTGTTAATCCACTAAAACTATGATAAAAAATATGAGGAGACTCTAGTATATAGAAGAAGAAAACAAGAACTGAGCCATATTTCATCAGATTCTGACACAGACAAAAAGGAATAGATCTACAAAAGATTGAAAAGAAGAAGATCAAACTTTTCTATAACAGTAATCCTTTCCATGAACCTTTCTCATTTCGTTCGTTTTCAAGCAGTTGAAGATAAATCCAGATTCATGCAAAGTCCAACCAGCAGCCACTTTCATTTTCATTTTCAATAAGAGAGTTTGTAAATCCAAGTCAGACATTTAAAATATAAAAGAACATTTGTGACTTTGGGTCATTGATAACTCTTGAATATGGCTAATTTGACAAAAACATGGAAGCTGGAAAGTTGAATATAAACTGGTGCTGTTAACATGTTAAAAACTTGTTGTTTTGGTTTAAATATATAAATAGGGCAGCCATCTTGACAGGAAGATACCATGTTCGTTCAGGAGTCTATCCCGGAGTGTTTGACCCCTTATCTTCTGGAGGTCTCCCTCACAATGAGACGACAATAGCCGAGATTCTCCGCCCCCTGGGCTACAGGACAAGTATCATCGGCAAGTGGCATTTAGGTGTGGGGAAGGATGGCATGTACCTCCCTACGACCCAGGGCTTTGACCATTACTATGGCATTCCGTACTCCCAAGACTTTTGCCCATGCCCAGTGTAAGTATGCCCTTGTTGTGCTCCAAATGATTTGAGGAACGATCCAACAAGATATAATTTCTGTCTACTTCCACATTTTTACATTTTTACATGGTGTGCTCCACAAATTTCTTAATGTTACATGAATGTTTTTCTTTTTTATTAATGAAACATAACATCATCTGAGCTGCAGCAAACCAATTTGATTGGCCTATTCGGAACTAACGTGGCCTGTTGCAGAATACGTATCATTTATGGTTATTTTGCCATCTATGATAACTTCCATGAAAACCTTGATTTGATTGGCCATTGAGTGATGTTGCCATGGTAGTTGATATTGATGGCAAAGTTACCATCAACGGAATGTCTCTTGATACCCAATGTGGCTATTGCTTGCAATTGCACGATACATACAACAAAACTAAACGAAACATGCACAGGATCAATGAGCATGTAGATCTGGAAAACTAACAAAGTCCTTCGTAAAAATAATACTGAGTAAATAGAAAAAGTCATAAGATTTGTCCTTAGAAAAACTCTTATTTTCTATAAATTGTCCAAAAATATCGTGTGCACAAGTTATTTTTCATACCAGGATGATTATTATTCAGTGGGACTATATCAATGATATTGACAGCCGTTATTAACTCTTTAATGTTCAATTCCTATACGGTAAGCATGTTTTGTTGAGCAGACCAATGCAATGAATGGAAGCATGATTGAATCTGTTTGTTCTCCCCGTCAGCTGTTTTTATCCCAACGCTCCTTGCTTCGATGCCTGTCGCACCAACGAGAGCCCATGCCCCATCTTCAACGACACCATCATTGTAGAACAACCTGCGAATCTCACAAACATTGAAGAACGCTACACCACCCTCGCCAAGAAATACATCTCAGACAACGCAGCAGCAGGCCAGCCTTTCTTTCTCTATTATGCCTACCACCACGTACACCACCCACAATTTGCGGGAGAGAGGTTCCGTAATGCGACGATCAGGGGCACGTTTGGGGATTCGCTGGCAGAGTTGGATTGGAGCATTGGTGAGGTACTGAATCAGCTCGACAGCAGCGGAATAGCAGAGAACACGTTTGTATTCTTCACCTCTGATAATGGGTAAGCAAAACTAAGCAGAGTCACTGAAGGCTCGTTCACATATGGCGACGTAAACCGCATCAGATAAGCCATTGCATTTAAAAAGAAACATGTAAATTAAAGGTAACTGCACGCAACAAAGGCGTATTCACTGTGCTCTGTGTTATAAGATAAAGAAATGTGACACGTATTACACTCTATGTCATCATAGAAACTGCCACGGTTTTGCTGCGTCATATCTGAACGAGCCTTTAACCCATCGCTTACGGGAACCTGGTGGTTCCTGTGTTAAGCCTATGGGAATAAGATAATTCAGTAGCCAACGGGTTAAGTTGGTCCTTGGAGAGTTTCAGTGAAACCTTGGGGTGACTTGTCCACTAGACCATTACGTCTCTTCACAATGACTGTTCCCATATTTGATGTTAAAGGGAAATCCAACCTTCATAGACACCTTCAGTAATCTAAGAGGAAGCAGACAGGCAAAAGTTTAAATGAAAATCGGACAAACAATAAGAAAGTTTAAACAAATTCAATGTTGTGAATCGAATTGGCTAAAGTGTCAATTTTTCCAACTGCATGTATCATGAGGGTCTTTTATTTTTAGAGGACCTATAATGATATGCTATCCATAATGTATTTTAAATAGTACAATCAAGGGAGAAGGCACTTAATAGAAAAACAGAAATCAATGATATTTTTCCCCACGACAACCATACTAGTAAGACTTTTCAGTGACTATGTCACAATCCACTGACCAATTTGCCAATTTGAGATTCAATTCATCAATTCATATTGATTAACTTTCCTAGTGCAGTCTAATTAGCTACAGTATGACAATAGTTAAATCACATACTTGTTTTTTTTTTTCCTTCTTGTATCCAGCCCGAGCCTTACCCGAAAAGTAAGAGGTGGAAATGCTGGGCTCCTCAAGTGTGGCAAAGGTACCACTTACGAGGGTGGTGTTCGTGTCCCAGCTATTGCACGCTGGACTGGACGTATCGATCCAGGACGAACGATCGAGCTTGCTGCGCAGATCGACATCCTGCCAACGATTGCCAAGTTAACAGGAGCTGTTTTACCTGAAGTGATATTAGACGGAGTGGATATGAGCCCCATATTGTTTGAACGAAAGCAGGTGAGATGAAAAGCGTTGCATTTTATTTCAATTTGCCACTCTTGACCCAGGTGAGGTAAAGGGATATCACGTAGGAGTCATTGGATGGAATGGTTTGGCACTATTACATGGAAGCTCACTTAAAGCAGGGTAATGCAGGGCTCGAATTACCCACCGGCAATCGGCAATTTGCCGCCATGCCCCTCTCACTGGCCGGAATGCCCTTTTCAAAATCAAACCGTTTACGGCCACAATATTTTAATCCACAAAAGTTTTGCCGACATTATAGTCATCATAAGCCAACCCGACTTGTAATGTTCAAAAAGGTTTTGTTGCCCATACGGAGCTCTAAAAACAATAATAGTCGGCAAGGTTTTGTTGCCCCCGGAGCTCCAAAAACAATAATTACCGGAAGGTTTTGTTGCCCCTCCGGAGCTCTAAAAACAATAATAGTCGGCAAGGTTTTGTTGCCCCTCCGGAGCTCTAAAAACAATAATAGTCGGCAAGGTTTTGTTGCCCCTCCGGAGCTCTAAAAACAATGATAGTCGGCAAGGTTTTGTTGCCCCTCCGGAGCTCTAAAAACAATGATAGTCGGCAAGGTTTTGTTGCCCCTACGGAGCTCTAAAAACAATGATAGTCGGCGAGGTTTTGTTGCTCCTCCGGAGCTCTAAAAACAATGATAGTCGGCAAGGTTTTGTTGCCCCTCCGGAGCTCTAAAAACAGTGATAGTCGGCAAGGTTTTGTTGCCCCTACGGAGCTCTAACAACGATAATTACCGGAAGGTTTTGTTGCCCCTCCGGAGCTCTAAAAACAATGATAGTCGGCAATATTTTGTTGCCCCTCCGGAGCTCTAAAAACAATAATAGTCGGCAAGGTTTTGTTGCCCCTCCGGAGCTCTAAAAACAACGATAGTCGGCAAGGTTTTGTTGCCCCTCCGGAGCTCTAAAAACAATGATAGTCGGCAAACTTTTGTTGCCCCTCCGGAGCTCTAAAAACAATAATAGTCGGCAATATTTTGTTGCCCCTCCGGAGCTCTAAAAACAATGTTAGTCGGCAAGGTTTTGTTGCCCCTCCGGAGCTCTAAAAACAATGATAGTCGGCAAGGTTTTGTTGCCCCTACGGAGCTCCAAAAACAATAATTACCGGAAGGTTTTGTTGCCCCTCCGGAGCTCTAAAAACAATGAT
>JAVYIG010006579.1:0-115416 GCA_035222895.1 Strongylocentrotus droebachiensis
TGTAGTCTCGTTGTACTGTGAATACATTCGTGTAATCTCATCTTTTTCTTTGTTCGACGGCCCATCAGTGCAAAACCGGTAAGTTCAAATCTCCAACTTAAATTAAGGTAGTGTATCACTTTTCGTGACCAGCCAAACATTTTAAAAAGGCTCTAGAAAAAGATTTTATCGCATTTTGGTGTTAATGCATGGCATCCGTACTAACAATCTTGCAAATATACTGAGGAATAAAATACGGATGGATGCCATGCACACGCGCAATTTTTAACAAAAATATCATTTTGGGCTCTAATTTTTTGTTTTTGTTGACCGAATATGAATTATCTGATAAAGCCGGTCTTACAATTGATATAAGTTTCACTATGAGTTTGAAGTAATAAACCTGTTTGATATACATTTGAATGTTGGATATTACGCACATAATTCGTCGCTGTTTTCACGAAGTGACGGTAGTGAAAAAAATTGCATTCACTTTGCGTTACGATATTCCTCACTACCGTCACTTCGTGAAAACAAGGACGAATTATTATGTATGGCGCAATAAAACATAAAAGTGAGCCATTTACTCAGAATTTAAATTATAAAAACTAATTATATTTCAAAGTTTTTCACACACACCATAAATCTGTCTATTGAAATTCTTTTTCTTAATATTCTTGATTTAACATAATAATTGTTGTCATGCACACACATAAAAGAAATGATCAGAAGATGTGATGGACGCACTATTGATCAGTCGCTATTAATGTTCCCGACTCTTGCCTAGCAAAATAAGCAGAAAAGAATGTGTTCACATGAATGTACAAATTCGGTCCACTTTAGCCAGGGAATAGCCACATCATTATCTATACTGCTCTTCCTGTGGGCCTTGGAATCGTACTCCATCGTTCCCACGTACAGTCGATATATAAGAAATAAATGTGGGTCAAAGGCGCTACCCAAGGATGTAAGCAGTATCAATGATAAGGAACAATCCATTTGTATGAGAGTCAAAATGTCCTTTATAATATACCACAGTACTCTATAATGTTATTTGGATATTTAGAAGCTGATAAATAACTTTTTTAACATGGTTTTCAACTAATATTATCAACATTCTCTTCAACCTTCATACTTAATGAAGGATTAAAGAAAATTATGTTCCCACCCTGTGTTCGGAGGATTTAGCGGAGAGAGAGAGAGAGAAGAAAAAGAAGAAGATAAGAAGTGAATATTCACACGCTAATGACCCTATATTCAGGTTTTCCCGTCCGATTTAACACTTTACAATCAATGTCATAGTGGCAATTTCGTCCGAAGGCGAGCACAATAATACAATTTGGATGTAAGTTTTTCTTTTGTGTACCTAGGATTAGAATATATGCCATATTGAGCGGCTCGGCTCCCCCGGTTCAACTGAATTTAATTTTAAACAAAATGTACTGAATAGTACCTGTTTTAAGGGCACTTCGGCTTCAACCTGCTTTTACCAATTACAGAATTGAGTTGTCGTGATACAGTAGTTCATTCATTTGGCTTTAAATCAAGAGGTACATACATTTTCACTGTAGCTACACCACATGATAGGAGGATGCTATACACACACCAAGATCACCCCTTCAGCGATTCTCATGGAAAGTGTACTGAAAGGAGTCATTAAAAAGAATACATTTGAGCATCGGTCTTGTCACGTTTCTAAATCGAATGGAAATTATTTGCTTTGGCAAGTGTGATTGTTGGTACACGTTCTTTGAACCCACCTATTTTAACGAAGGGACACAACTGAAAGGAATATACATGTACATGTATTTATATATATATTCCCCCCATTATCCTAGTTAAATATCCCGCGATGTCACCGAATAAAGAGACTCCAGACACCCAAGTCATACAGGCGCAAAACTGAAGGAATACATGTATATATTTATGAGGGGAGAGGGGGGGGGGGTGGGGGGGGGGGGGTCAAGGGATAGGATGGGCTTGGTGTGTCTTCCATGCATTTGTCTACAATTGCCTTGCTTGAATTCATTTATTATCAAGGTAAATTACGGGAGCTTGAAAATGTGTACCTTTCGGAGTGGAGGGGGGGGGGTGGAGTCCCAAGCCCCCCTCTTGAACTGCAACTGAATTAGTCATACCGACTGAACATTGCATGGCCACTTTGGGTAACACAGTGTTCTGTACCGTCTACCGTCGATCTAGTGGTGGTGAGTGTCGGTAAGGTATCACTTCAGACTACTGCACTTGTATTCTCCAAACGTCCATGACCTCGTGTATTTGTTTGGTCCATTTTGATTCTTAGACTAGGATGTAGGTGAATTAAAAAACAATAGTGATATCAACATCAGCTTTGTTTTTCCATAAATCTTTTGCGAATACAAAGTTTAAAGATCACCTGTTTATGGACACAAATCTGATTGTTCAGCGCCCATCGACTCCGTAATCTTGTGCGTTAATTTTGTGTCAATAAGGAGGAACGATCTGATCTGAGGACAGCTTTTCCCACTGCCGTTAAAGATGGGAGACCGAGGTTTGAAGATCTACTTCTGTGGCAGCATCCAGGGCGGTCGACAGGATGCTGAGCTATACACCAGGATCATCAAGCAACTCAAGCAATACGACAGGTTCTGACAGAGGTCATAGGAAACAAGGATGTTCTTCGTATCGAGGCTGGTAAGTTTCTTTTTTTGTTGGAGTTTGTTTTAACGAATTGACAGTACAACCGTTTAGAGGGAACATGTGGGAGTAGACGTACTATTGGCTTTGTGTGTTCCTTTCCCCCTACCCCTACCCCCTCTCTCTTTCTCCTTCCCTCTGTCTATGTCGTTTTATGTTATGTTTCACTATTAGAATAACTTATGGTTTGCTAGAATATTTCTGATAAAATATGATATCACCGACAAGTTATTAAACAAGAACCAAGAGAAAAAGGAAAACAAATTCTTGTGTGGTTCTTTTTATTTCCACATGATATAACATAATCAAATGAATATGAAATATATACAAATTAAATAACATAATATTAACCAAACATTTTACAAATGATTATACAATTGTTTAAATTAATTGGCACAGTGATAAAACATAGTGGAGGAGTCTTTTGAAAAAGCATGGCTTGTATTTTATATTTTATAGACCCCTTAATTGTAGTGTCGATTTTCATGTAAATATTCTCTAGATCTGTATACAAAGTGCAGTGTTTAAAATATTGAAGAAATAACATCTATATAAAAGAAAATTTGAAATTTGTCAATTTTTAAAGATGTTATATCATTTTTCTCTTGCTCTCTTAATTTTGGTTTAGCTGTGACAGAAGCTGAGATATATGAACAAGACATCGAATGGCTCGCCTCTTCTGACGGTAATGATTAATTTCTCATTGTACGAATTAGTCTTTTTTTGTGGGGAGGGGGGGGGGGTGGCTTTATTTAATGGTAATTTATAAAGAAAGGGAACAGGATGGAGTCGCATCATTAGAGGAGAATATGGTAGATTATATGGTATACTATCAGAGATACTAAATTCATTCATAAATTCAAATTCAAATAAACATTTATTTCTTCCAAATCAATTTGACAACAAATTTGACATATTCTGTTCAAACAGCTTTTTTAAGAATTTACGATGAAGTATTGCCATCTAAACCTCTGAAGGCAATATTTAAATATTGAATGGATATTTTGCACCCAAAACCCTAGAACCGCAATTTTACCACTACCGGTCTTTACCTCTACCGGTCTTTACCTTTAAAAAGAGTGCGATCCCCATCCAGCCAGGCACCAGATTTAGTAATATCATTCTGTGTAATGGTTTATTTAGGAAAATGGAAATTCAATCCTGGTAAGTTGTTAGATAACATCACTCAGTCTGATTCGATTGAAGATAATATATCTCATTAATTAAACAGTGTAAAGGCTAACCACCGGCATTAAGCCAGGCACAAATTTAGTAATCTTCTTTTGTGTATCTAAAGACCGAGGTTTCCCTGGTTTATTTGGGAGAACGGAAGGTTGATTATGGTTAAGTTGTTCGATAACATCACTCAGTTTGATTTGATTGGAGGAAATAATCTCATTAATGAAACAGTGTAAAGGCTATATAGTCTCAAAAAACCTACACCATTAACTTAGTGCCACCGCCATTAAAGCCAGGCACCAAAATCAGTAATCTTCTTTTGACGAAAATGAACATTCAATACTGGTAAGTTGTTTGATAACATCACTCAGTCTGATTTGATCCGAGACATATCTCATTAATGAATCAGTGTTAAAGATATATATTCTCAAACATACCTACACCATTAAACTTAGTTCCACCGCCATTAAAGGAACTTGGTAACATTGTTCAGATGAGAGAAAATGGTGACTTTATTGCTAAGTGTATACAATTAAAGATAATCTGAAAGTTTGAGTAAAAACAGACCATTATTAATGATACAAATTGGGAAAAAAAGATCTGATCGATTTCTTATTTCTCCCAACTCTATTAATACAATTTAATTACATTTTAGGTGAATGAAAATTGTCACAAAGTCCCAGTTTTATTTTGCATGTTAGAGAGTTAGAAGGAATATAATAAGTAAACATTTCATACACAAATTATGCTGTTTTTTCATCAACCTTCATCAATGTTACCGAGTCACTTTAAGCCAGATTGATATTGTTAAGTTGTTCGATAACATCATTCAGTTTGATTTGATTGGAGATATATCTCATTAATGAAACAGTGTAAATGCTATATAGTCTCAAACAAACCTACACTATTAAACTTCAAGGTCACTCACATATAATATATTGCGACACTTTCAAGGCTACTTATTATTTCAAGTTCATGTATATACAAACGGCAACAGTTTCAATATAAAATGTAAGTTCTTCTCACTTAAATCTTTGGTCATGAATCAATAAATTTGCCCAACGATGAATTCACATTGTAATGTAATTTTCAAGTTTCCCAGGTTTATTTAGGAGAATAGAAGATTGATATTGTTAAGTTGTTTGATAACATCACTCAGCTTGATTTGATTGGAGATATATCTCATTATAAATGAACCAGTGTAAATGCTATATAGTCTCATACAAACCTACACTATTAAACTTCAAGGTCACTCAAACTTGATATATTGCGACACTTTCAAGGCTACTTATTATTTCAAGTTCATGTATATACAAACGGCAACAGCTTTAAAATTAAATGTAAGTTCCTCTCACTTAAATCATTGGTCTGGAAACAATTATTCACCCATTGTTGTATATTATACTACATTTCCCATGACGATGAATATACATTGTAATGCAATTTTCAGGAGAACCTCACTTGTCATTCGTTATATATTTTGTTATACACTGTCGCTCATAAAGGTGGAATATTTTTTTTTTATCCCAATTTATGGAATTATTTTAAAAATAATTTAAAAATAATAGATCTAGATAATAGTATACATTCTCAGATTTTATTGAATAATAATTTGCCAATGTGTGTTTTTTTGCGTGACTGCTAAAGCATGTGTATGTTACTATGCTTATCAACTAGGGGACCTATGCCCTTAAGTCATAAATGACACTAATGAGGATAAATATTGTAGAAAATATGTATTCTGTTGGTATCACTTAAGCACAGTTTACACGGTATGTTTACAACATTAAGAGTTATAGAAATAGATCAGTGCTAAAAAAAAGAGGAATATTCAGCTTGCTCTTTTAAGAAGTCCCTTCATGCCTACTTACTAAAATTGACCTAATAAATATTTACAACCCTTCGGACTGCACACTAGATACCGGCAAAGTAAAAGTGAAGTGTGAAAAAAGTATATTGCTTGTTTTTATACTATAGTTTTGCTAAAGAATGTAATTTGTTAATGCAACAAAGCTTCAAAAACATGTGAGTGGGTAGCATAGAGCTATATAATAAGACTTATCTAATTAAATGCCTAAAAACCCTGACCTTTATGGGACTCCGCCCCTTGAATCCCGCCGGGGCTTTGCACCTGCATGGACCACACGCCAATTTACGCTTGGGGCTTGGATTGGGGCTTTTTTTAAAAAAGAGGTCTTGATTTAACCCTAACCCTAAACTTTCCCGTAGGCTCAACACGCACCTAACCCAGGGGCGTCGCTAGACCATTTTCAGTGGGGGGGGGGGGGGGGGGGGGTGTGTAGAGGCCAACGATTACCGATAAAACTAGCCACCAATTACCGACACAATTAAATGTCCAATATCTACAAATTCAACCCTATAAAATTGGGGCCGAAGGCTAAATTGTTTTTCCTATGGACTATCTATAATACTTGCATATGCGCAAAATGGTCATTTTCCTCGACGGCATAAATATACGAATTATTTCTTCAATTTAGTCAGCATCATAGCTCTATATTTTAATGCAGGGGCGGAGCTAGGATCTTATATTAGGGAGGGGCGGTAGTGAGCAAGAGAATCACTTAAAAGCGCGCTCATTAGGGGGGTGTGGGTGATGGGCCTCCCGCGCGAAGCGCGGAAGCTGAGACGTTTCCTTAAAGGAAAAGAAGACGATTAATTGTACCGTTTTCGACGTTTAATCCTTGGCTGAATGAAGTCCCCCCCCCCCCCCTCCCGCGCGAAGCGCGAAAGCTATGACGTTTCATTAAATTATTATTAAATAAAGACGATTTGCTGTACCGTTCTCGACTGTTTATCCTTGTCTGAATTCAGTTCCCCCCCCTTCCGCGCAAAGCGCGGAAGCTTTGACGTTTCATTAAATTATGAGAAAAAACATACGATTCGGTGTACTGTTCTCGACTCTTAATCCTTGTCTGAATTCAGTTTCTCCCCCGCCCGCGCGAAGCGCTGAAGCTTTGACGTTTCATTAAATTATGAGAAAAAGCAGACGATTCGGTGTACTGTTATCGACTCTTAATTCTTATCTGAATGAAGCTTCCCCCTCCCGCGCATCGCGCAGAAGTTTTGACGTTTCATTAAATTATTAGAGAAAGAAGACGATTCATCGTACCGTTTTCGACTCTTAATAAGCCCTATTCATCTAAATTCAATTTCCACCTCTCGCGCGAAGCGCGAAAGCTTTTACGTTTCCTCAAATTATTAGAGAAAGAACACGATTCGTTGTACCGTTTTCGACTCTAAATAAATCCTATTAATTTTTTCTGAATTCAGTTTTCCCCTCTCGCGCGAAGCACGGAAGCTTTGACGTTTCCTTAAATTATTAGAGAAAAAAGACGATTCGTTGTACCGTTCTCGACTTGTCTAAATGAAGTTTTCCCCTTCCGCGCGAAGCGCGGAATTTTTGGCGTTTCATCACAATATAGAGGAGGAAGACAATTCATCGTACCTTTTTCGACTCTTATTAAGCCCTATTCATCTGAATTCAGTTTCCCCCTCTCGCGCGAAGCGCGAAAGCTTTGACATTTCCTCAAATTATTAGAGAAAGAACACGATTCGTTGTACCGTTTTCGACTGTAAATAAGCGCTATTAATTTTGTCTGAATTCAGTTTCCCCCTCTCGCGCGAAGCGCGGAAGCTTTGACGTTTCCTTAAATTATTAGAGAAAGAAAACAATTCGTTGTACCGTTCTCGACTCGTCTAAACGAAGTTTTCCCCTTCCGCGCAAAGCGCGGAATTTTTGGCATTTCATCACAATATAGAGAAAGGAAGACGGTTCATCGTACCGTTTTCGACACTTATTAAGCCCTATCCATCTGAATTCAGTTTCTCCCTCTCGCGCGAAGCGCGAAAGGTTTGACGTGTCCTGAAATTATTAGAGAAAGAACACGATCCGTTGTACCGTTTTCGACTCTAAATAAGCCCTATTAATTTTGTCTGAATTCAGTTTTCCCCTCTCGCGCGAAGCGCGGAAGCTTTGACGTTTCCTTAAATTTTTAGACAAAGAAGATGATTCGTTGTACCGTTCCCGACTCGTCTAAATGAAGTTTATCCCTTCCGCGCAAAGCGCGAAAGTTTTGACGTTTCCTCAAATTATTAGAGAAAGAACACGATTCGTTGTACCGTTTTCGACTCTAAATAAGTCCTATTAATTTTGTCTGAATTCAGTATTCCCCTCGCGCGCTAAGCGCGGAATTTTTGGCGTTTCATCACAATATAAAGAAAGGAAGACGATTCGTCGTACCGTTGTTGACTCTTAAACCTTGTTTGAATTTATTTTCCCCGAAAATGTTAAACATCTGATTTCTTTAGCTGATATTATAGGAAAGTGAAACTTCGAGAAAATACAAGTATTGTAGTTGTAGTCACTCTCGAAGTCGTCACAGCGGATAAGAAGTCACAGTTCGTAGGGAGAGATGTATTATTGTCGGTCGACCGACAATATACATCTCACCGAATTCAAACTTCTGCATTGATATAGTACACGAGGATCGAGCAAGAATGCCGACAAAGCTGACCCGACACAGCAATATATTACCTGTGTCTTTCTTGCTCCCTCGACGAGACGACTCCACCCAACAACCACCTTCTCTCTTTTACTCCCACTCCTCCTCTCTCAGCAGGCGCGCCGGAAGCAGTTTGGGATTGGGGGGGCAAACATTCCAGGGGGCTCACCTTCCAGGGGCAGTGACGTAACGAGCAAAAACGTTTGGAAGGGGGGGGGGGGGGCAGAAGAAAAATCTGCATCACCACCACCACCAATTGGCGGAGATTCCAGGGAGCAGAGCCCCCGGAAGCTCGGGTTTTTTAGGTATGTAATAACGGTCAGATGAGCATACAGGGTACCGCCTTAGGGCCGTTGGTGGGGTCCGGGGGCGGAGCCCCCGTAAGCTCTGGGGTTTTAGGCATTTAATTACGGTCAGATGAGCATCCAGGGCCCCGCCTTATGGCCCTCGGTGGGGTCCAGGGGGCAGAGCCCCCGGAAGCTCGGGGTTTTTAGGTATTTAATAACGGTCAGATGAGCATACAGGGCCCCGCCTTATGGCCCTTGGTGGGGTCCCGGGGGCAGAGCCCCTGGAAGCTCGGGGGTTTTAGGTATTTTATAATGGTCAGATGAGCATACAGGGGACCGCCTAAATGGCCTTTGGTGTATTCCGGGGGCGGAGCCCCCAGAAGCTCTGGGGTTTTAGGCATTTAATTACGGTCAGATGAGCATATTTTGATACCTCATTATTTTGTGACATTGGCAGGTCACTAATTTTGTTTGTCTCTCTTTTTTTCTTTTTCTCTTTAACAAACTTTTTCAAAAAGTGAGGGGGGCTTGAGCCCCCGAGCCCGGCCGTTCTGCATACCCTGACATACAGGCTTATAAATAAGCATATTTTTCGCCCGACTGTAAATTTGGGAATTTCTAATTTCCAACAAACGCATAAAAAGGTATGATTTACAAAAAAATGAGAAAAAATACCCCCCCCCCCCCATCAGTACGCCAGCGTTCAGGGGCTCATGAGCTTCTCACCCCTATACAAAAAAACAGACACGCTTTCCCATTCTCTCACAATATGTCCACGATATGCGCGCGTTATTATAAAAACCTCCATTTATAAATATACTGTAGGTAGCATGCGCAATGTTTAGGAAATTTAATTCCTGTTAACTTTCCTTTTCTTTGAATAGAATTTTATACGTCATTTAATTCAGGTTTTTATTATTGTTATGTTCTTTTGGGTTAAACATACAAACCATCTTACTCCTTTACTGCTTTTTTTTTTTTTTTTTTTGAGGGGGGGGGGCGTTTTGGGGGGGCAAAAATGCGTTTTGCCCCCCCCACTTTTTTATTGGGGGGGGGGGGGGGGGCAACTGCCCCCCCTGCCCCCCCCCCCCCCACTTCCGGCGCCTATGTCTCTCAGACTCTTACCTTCCCTCTCTCTTTTCTCTTTCATCCCCCGTTTCTATTGTTTCCCTTTCACTCTTTTTTCTTCTGTTTTTCTTTTCTTTCTTTTCCTTTCTTTCCTCTCCTCCCTCTTTTTCTTTTTTCTCTTTCTTTCTTCTCTTTTCTTTCCTTCCTTTTCCTTTCTTTCCTTTCTTTTCCTTTCTTTCTTTTCTTTTCCTTTTCTTTTTTTCTTTTCTTTCCCTTTCCCTCTCTTTTTGCCCTCTCTTTTTTTCCCTCTCTTTTTTTTCCCTCTCTTTTTTCCCCTCTCCTTTTTTCCCTCTCTTTTTTTCCCTCCCCCTTTTCTTTTTTTCCCGACGGCAGCGCAATTTTACCGACAATATCCTGACAGGTGGGGGGGGATGTCGCACCCCCCACACCCCCCCCCCCCCCTTTGGCGACGCCCCTGACCTAACCCTAATCTGTGCCGCAGAAAAAAATAACGTCACCGGGCGTCCTAATGTAATGATCACGCCATCATCGGCTGAAAGCGTTAGTAGGGGGAGGTAGCTTTGGTGTGGTGGAGATTAAAATTAACTTACAGGCCAGATTCTGGAATAATAAGGCAGCGGCGTAGATTGGGTCCAGCCATAATGATAGTGCGCTGGAATCATATTTTAGGAGGATGGGGGAGGCACCGCGGTTTCAAATTACCAGTTCGATGAATACGAGACTGCTGGTAACCAGGGTTAGACGGCTTATATAGTTATCATCTCCTTTCCAAAATTTTCTTTCCCCCTCTCCGTTCATTAACTACCAGGTCTGCGATTGGGACAAATACCCCCCCCCCCCCCGCCCCACATCCGTAGCTATATACTACTGCCCTCATCCACACAAAAGTCACGAAAATTATGAAAGTAAATATTCGTCAATGGTAATGTTTGATAATAGCGTGAAGTGATGGGTAGAGCTGAGAACGCATTCGGGTAAGCACGAAAAGGGCAAACACAAGAAACACAAGTCATGTCTTCTGAATGAGCACGAATAAAATCTTTTTTAATATGTAGTTACATTTTATGGTCCTCTCTCTCTCTCTCTCTCTCTTTCACTCCACTCCTATATCGTAGTTGTGGTAGCTGAAGTCACACAGCCCTCTCTTGGAGTTGGTGTTGAGTTGGGAAGAGTACAGCTTTTAAAGAAGAAAGTCTTGTGCCTATTTCGACCACAAGAAGGCAAAAGTAAGTGTGGTATTGTTCGATTCATTGTCCGTCTTCAATTGAATTTTCAATTTTCCGATTCGTTTATTATAGTTTAATAACATAACCGCTTTTTTTAAAATAAGGTTTATTAGCATTATACTCGTTCGACCGCTCCGTACCTGCATGCTAATATTATGATAACGTTGATAAAACACGGCATTTGGATTGAAATTTGAACGTTGGACCTACTTTCATTATTTTCACATGCCTTTTGGGGGTCTAACATTGACAGGAGCACAGTTGTTGAACCCCACCCCCCCCCCCCCCCTTGGGCGGCCAAGTGAAAAAAAGGGGGGAAGAAGAAAAAAGAAGAAAAAGTAAAACAGTAAAACGGCGCGATTTTTGAAAATCCTGGATCCGCCACTGGGTCAACGCCCCCCTTGGCAAAAAGCTAGATCCACCCCTGGGGATTACGTGCGTGTGTGTAAGGGTCAAGTGGCCAATATCTGTGACCGCGTTTTACTTTCTTTTGTTTGTTCGTTTTTGTGTTTTGTGTTTTTTTAAAAATAAAAACTAGTGTTTTAATTGATAATATTCATACATTTTCTCAACGTTTATTCCAGTCCTGTCGGCCATGGTTCGTGGAGCTCACGACGGGGAATTGTTCATGGTGAAGGACTATAGGGAGGAGGACCTCCCCACAATATTCAGCGAGTTCTTTCGACAACATGCCCCTTTTCACACCAACAGTAATGCAGACTAAAATTAATTGTGAAAGATTCTCAATCCTCAATTTCAACAACGGCCTCCTTGACACCAAATGAATCGGGGATTTAACATAAATAGAAGAAAGAGTGTCCTCTGAAATGCCATTCCTTACAAAGAACTTGGTCAACATACTCATTACTGGAATCGTTCACACCGAGGCGGATTGAGATCCCTGAAGTAAGTGCACCCTCTGACATTTACTGTCGCTCAATCTGCTAAGAGGAAATTCAATGAGGAGAGAAAGAATATCGTACGTTGTTCTTAAACTAATTTGTGAGTCATAAAATCAATCATTTTTCATTCAGAACGGCTCAACCCTCACCATTATCGTCAAAAGTGCAGCAGCTCGTATTTACTATCTTAGAATGTATCTCCAACAAACGCAGTATAACATAAATCATAGTATTGTATTATTTTCATAATTCCACACTTGAACAGGGCTGAATTCAGAGGCGAATCCATAGGGGGGGGGGGGGGGGTTCTTCTCTACAAAATCAAGATTTACAATTAAAAATACAATTCAGAATAATTATAAATGATGACCCTTTTTAAGCTTACCAATTAATTTCTTTACATACGCTGGTACTCCCTACCCCAATATAACCTTGGATCAATTTTTTAAAAAACACACATGTCAACAAAACATCAATAAAAACACACAAGTCAATATTACATGTACGTATCATTTTTGTTCCATTTTTATTGTTCTCTCGGACGAGTGTACAGTATCTGTAACTTTTCCTGAATATAATAAAATAATTACTCAACAAATACAGCGAATATAATAATACAGTGGTTGCAGACACATCTGCATCTATTTTGTGGAATAAAAATGCTATGGTAGGCAAACGCAGTGATGAGAAATAAAGACCATTTCTGCCAGGGTTTGCTGGGTACTTGGATTCTGATGATTTGTAATCATTAAGAACACAAAAGATTCTGAGCAATTTACATATTCAGACACACACTGTGGAATAATAAGAGGACGGTATTGCTATATTGGTATCAAACATGCAAATGAGAAAAACAATGTTAGTCATGATAGATCATTGAAGATCCTGGATGAACTTTCAATTGGGTACTTTTACTGGACATTACAGACATAATTTATTCATGTTCAAACCGTCAATACAGGTATAATATATGGTGCATACAGTTTACATAGACTTTTTGTGTCCAAAATGGATTAAATAGATAACCTATGTCGTTAAATATTGAAATGTATGTGAATTAATAAGTTATTTCAAAGAGTATGGGATGGAATGTATTTTCATCTAAGCAAAGTACAATAATTCATTATGAAAATATATTTGCAAACATAAATAATGAAATTAGAATTATGAAGTGTCACCATTTCTAGATGGCTTTATTCAAAACATAACTTAACATTTCAGTTGCACTTTTGAACACACTTTGATTCAGTATTGAGAAATAGTTGACAAACTCATCTTTTTTCATGATTTAGTCAGAGAAGTTACAGTACAGTTAACAGTTCTTAAATGTGATATTCTCATATACCTGTAGAGAACTATATATTTCCCTGATAGAAAGGGGAATACAATGCAATAGCTGATGTAGTTCTGTCTTAATAGAATTAGTACTTGCCACAAGTTAATAAAGACATATTCGGCTGTGATAACCCCACAATGTAATTATTATTTTACTATACTAATGTCAAATTGCTGACTGTGATTAGTAGGGTCGTAGCAGCTTTCCTGCAGACACCTAAACAATATCTCTTCATGATGAATTATAAAATCTTCATTTTCTAAGAGCCAACAAATGGCAGAAGTCATTTGAAAGATTTTATACGAGGTGGGTTTCTCCCTACCCCTACTTTTCTTTTTAAACTTATCTGTAATACATACAACTACATGTACATAATCTAAATAGTGTTAACGTTTTGTTCATAATCACAACTAAAGGTGCGATTCTTTCCACATTCATACTCCGTCAAAAGCAACTTCAAAGTAGTTTTTCAAGATATGGCCCTGTTGCATAAAATGTATATCAGATACACACTGCTGTGATCATGACATACATGCTCACTGCCAATCAAATAAGATGATTTCAGTAGAATTTATCAATTGTGACTTTTATGAAACAAGGTTATTTTGTCATTGCACAATGTGAGGCATGGAACCTACATGTACATAGGCTGTCCAATATCGAGCAATTAAATATATATAGAATAAACCTAAATGTTGAGCCCAATATGTCAATCAAGTCTTGATCTTCGATAAAAAATACATTTTGTTTGGTCAAATATTCACTTTTCTGATCTTATATTGGCCATGATGATGTATTCTATGCCACATAAAAGTACAGATTAGAATAAAAAATCGGCCATGAAAATGTCTATGGGGTGGCCTATCATCTCTTGTGAGATTGTGAACTGCTTACCTAAATGCATAGCATAACCCCCCCCCCCCCACCCCTCAACAAAAAAAGTACATTAAAAATGAAATGAAAGATAATGAATACAATCTCAAATCCATTATACTTGGCCCAAATGTATTTTTCCATAATAATTTATGTTCTCTCTCTCTCTCCCTCTTTCCCCTTCTCTAAAAGATTGATTTTTTTAGGAACACAAATTCCTGTTTTAAAACTAACAAATGATTTACAAAAATAGATTATAACGAATGTAGTGGCGACTGTACATTTCAAACATAATTTCTCACAAACAGGACTGCATCAAATGAATTTATTTGATTTGTTTGAAAAAATTTACATATCATCTCACATATACACATATACTAGAACAAATTTGTTGTATTTTGTTCACTTCTCTGTACACACACTTTGAACATAAGACTATCTTTTATACAGGTAAAAAAATCCTTCACATCTTGTCACTTGGAAATACATGTATACTGTATATTTACAAGATTATTGTAATTTCAGGCAAGAACATAGATTGGGGAACATGCTACAAAATTAATTACCCCCACAATAATATGAAAATATCAAACTCCTTTGATAACAAAAACAGCAGCTGCTTTACATTGTCTGTAATTAAAATAACCATTTGTGAATGAATTTGTTCAATTTTTGTTAGAGATCCGGTATAATTTTATTCATATTTTGTTCATATCCTCAATGAAACTCTTCCTTAAGTGTGATAACCATCAACATTAACTTCCAAGATAAATTATGCAGGTAACAAAAAAGTAGTGTAAATTTGTTCAATACATTGCAATTTCTTATATATATCGTAGCTGTTTTCTATCTTATTGCTAAATTCAAATGTATGTCATACCTTATGTTGCCTTTATAACTAGATAAGGTGTTGAATAACTTTATTAATGTTGACTGAACTTTATGTCTTATTTTTGAAGTGTCCAAAAAAATATAAAGATGATAGAAACTTTTAGAAAGGGAAAAACAAGGTCCAATTATACATGCAGCATGATTCAAATCTTGATCTTTAGAATTTATAATATGTTCAATGTTAATATTTGCTCCAAATTCCATTAAAAACATTATTTGTAGTCACATCTTTTAGTAAAAGGACGGAATAAACATTTACAGGTGTATTAGTGTTTTTGTGTGAATAATATATTTTCTGTTTGATTAAATGTGATAATGTATTTTCTATATTCCAATTTTATTGAAAATCGAATAAACTAGAAGTGTGAATAAATATTCCTGACAATGTTTTTTTCTTTCAATTGATGCATTCAATTTCATATAGTAGGTTAACTATAGTTCAGGCACAAGTGTGCAATGAGGTATTTTTAAAGCATGCAAATATTAATTTGGCAATTCATTTATTTTGAAATATTCATTTCCCTTTCCAATTTCACTTTAATTACCAATCAATATACAACTATTAATACAAAAAATAAGGTGGATCTCTCGAGTCTCATTTGTAGATAACGAATGCATTGCTTTCAATACAGAATCTTTTTTGTCATGGTTGCTTGTCTTGAACACATCTGTACATACTGTTTGTGACAATTACTAAAATGGTGGACTTTAGATCACTAAGCCTGCATGAATTTCCTGTGAAATTCTTGTCAGGTATAGTGAAAATATGATTTTTTTTTTCTTCATTTGTCCAAATCTAGGATATGTCCAAATTTGTCCAGCGTCATTATAAACAAAAATGACGCAACACTTTACCTGCACCACATTTTGACTTACTAATGCTGATTGTCTCACAAGTGTTTTATTTCACTATATATACCGCAAATTGGGGTCAGGTTTATTGACCAGAATGGTACAGAAGTATTCCAGAATAACACTCACTCCTTACACAAATCAGAGTGAATTTCATTTCTAATGGCAGAGATGACTGAGAAATGATGACCTGCATATGACAGATCTCTTATATGGTTCCCTCCCTGCTAATTTATGGGAGTTCTTCTGGTGAAGCAGATCGTGTCATCTATCAACAAGAAGCTACATCTTCAAGACATATTCAGGGTTCAAGTTCTTCTAAACCAACTTGAGCCTTGAGGCTTCATCTCTAAGAGGTAGTTTGGTGCCCTCATCCACAAGCCATGATCCTTATGAGCATGGTGCATACTGATCAATAGTTAGTTCATGTCCTCCAACATGTCGGCAGCAGAAGGATATACTGGTGGCAGCGGTGGGATATCATGATTCCTAAATGTTCTGCCAAAGCAACTCACGGCACATGACTCTAAAACTTTTCTCTATTTGATCCTCATGGCACAGATGATCTTCAGGAATAATCACACAGGGGTATGTCGCTCCCTCCTTTATACCCCTCAACATCTTGGACATTCAGCATCAAAAATACAATTTCTCAAGATTTGATCTCTATAGCACAGTCATTGTTTTATGCAACACAGTTGCTATCAAAAGGCACTTTGTTCCATTTGCTTTGGTAAAGAGTCTGTATCTCTTAAACATTAGCTTGGTCAGAACTGAGCTTCCTTGCTTTTTGATATTGATGGCAGCTGAAAGTGTCCATATACATTCTTCGCTGCTGCAGGTTGGAATGTCTGAAAAATATGGGAGGAGAACAAAATTGGTTAGCAAAATAAGCTCTAGCCACTGAATGAAATTAAGTAAAATTTTTAGAACTGAACAATCATTCCTTCTCCTCAATGAGGAAACAGATATGGTAAAATAGGAAGCTAACAAACTGCAAAATGTATTACATGAGCACATACTTATTCTAGTAAGAGTTTTTGGAAACTCATGTACATGTAGTATAACACACTTCATCTATAGATATGGACCAAGTGGGGGTGTATGATCATTACTAGGTCCTCTCACAAATTTGAATACATACCTTTGTTGTATGATGATGCTTGTTGTAATGTGTATTGGCTATACTTGGCAGCATACTCTGTTGATGTCTGTTGTTGTTGGTGTGTAGCTTTGGAAAGCTGGTGGAACCAAACGTCTGCGTCGGGTAGTTACTGATACTGTGACCGACCATCTTGTTGTTGTTCTGAACCTTGGGCAGTAACGTACTGGAGTAGTTCTCGCTTTCATGAAGCTTACTTTTCCTCTGTTAAAAAAAAAAAATCAAGTTCACAATAAGCAATCAAAATAATAACATCAAAGTATATAGTCAACACGTAGGTGAATGGGACAGACTATTGAGCACTCAAATTCAAAATCATGAACCACACACATTATATATCAATGAAATAGGCCAAAAGACATTTGATCAACTATTAAACTTATAGATACAAATCTTTCGTTATGAAAAACTCTTAGTTTACGGGCAATTCTTTGGTTACAGCTGGTATGACCAAATTATTTCTAACACTTGCTGATTAAAATCTCATTTGCTAATATTCACCTCACAGTACAAGCTGTTTTTTTTCTTTCTTAAATTATATTTAAAGGATTTATTCATTTATTCAACCATTATTTAAGGTAAACCAGTTGAGGTGATGTGAATATCATGTGCATAGTGTGAGTGATATATTGCTTCAAGGACAACCTTGAAGGTTAAACAAGCTCATACATGTAAGTGAAGATTTGAAAGTCATTCATGTGAGTGTCCCACATTATCCCAATTTGCTGTGTACGTGTAGTTTCAGAAAAACAATTCATAAGCGTTGAGCGATTTTGCCACAGACAGCATCAAAAGAGCTCTTGAAAGATAAAATATAACAGAATATGAAAATCACCCCATAGAAATACAAGTTCATTGATCTATTTAATCCAAGAAGAACTCCCCAGAAACAGTTTTTTGTTGGTACATCTTTTCCCACTACAGCAAAACACACACACATGAAATTACCCCATATCATCAGCCAAGAGCCAACAGAGCATTCACAGATATACTTCAAAATTGATTTAATGCCTTTCTGTGTCTCCGCAGACAATATATCATCTTTATTTTGTTCACTTCCTGCACACTACAGTACAAACTCAAACAAAAAGTCCTAGAGAGCAGTGAAAATTGGATTTGTTCTTCACAACCATGCCTCGATCTACACACGATCTTACCTTATGAATCTTCTTCACTCTTTGAGATCCAACTTTTTTAGATTTCTTATGAGAAGAACGTTGCAAAAAGGATTTGTTTTACAAAGAATATTTCCGCTTTGTAGAGTGTCTTGCATATAGTAGACAATTTCACAAGTTAATTACAGATCAGTCACTAGAGTAAACAAGTCTCTCCTTGCCCGCCTTCTCCCAATTTAATCAGTGATTCCAAGAATAGAAACTTTGTTTTTAAAAAAAAAATGGAATGGATATCTTGATTTTTGCACAAATCAAAAATAATCTTCTTTGTTGTTAATATTGTAACCTTCATATGATAAGCAAATTTGTATAATAAATATAAATGTATGTCAATTGACAAAACAAAGGTGTCATGAGACAATGCTCTTGATCTGATAATGGTCTGTTTGATTTCAAGTTGAAGTGTTAGACTATACGTACCATATCTGGAGGAAGAGGGGGGGGGGGGGGGGGGAAATTGCCCTGATTTAAGAGTTAACTGCATTACCGGTATCCTATATGACACAAAAAGTTAGAAATCTGATGAATGCATTTTATGATGCCATCTGCCACCTCCCCCACCCCGTAATTGAAGGATGGGACAAACTCTGTGATAGCAAATAATTTCAATCTGAACTGCATATTGCATGGGGCAAACATTTCTGATTAATTTGTTTGCCCAACAACGCCCCCTCCCCCAATAATCCATAATAAGGGGGATCAATGCCCTTAATCTGGGATTTAGTTGAAAAAATTGTCCTTACCCTTGCTTTCCTAACAGCTTTATGGTTTTCATTGTCGCCATCTTTGCCCTCGACATGACTCTCCTTGGCGGTGTCCTCTGATATGACTGACCCCTGATCCCCAAGCGACAGCTTCTTCTTATCCACATGCTGCTTCCTCTTATCTGCATCCCTGTTGTTATTAAAAAGGTGAAAGGTCATGCATAAATATCACATGATTTACTATTTTAAAACTTTATGCTTGATAAAGGTTAATAAGGTGCCTAGATATGGCATACCATAATTGTCTTATAGATGCATGTACATATTATAAAAAGAAGAGACATAAAACATATTACATACATGCACAATTATATCCAATGTCTTAAATTGGGGTATCATTAGACCATTTTGAATGAAGAATGGGGTGGTTTTAGAGTCAATTTTGCTGGTAAATTAGCCAACAGAAAACAACTAAAGAATGTCCTTTGATTTGTAGAGATACAAGTAAGCTGACAAGGCTGAAAATAATTGTAAATTTGCACACAGCGATACTGAATCTGTCGTTCATCCTCCATCCCCTCCAATGTTGAACCTGTATAGCTCAAGCCTTGGTCTAAAAACACTTACTAATAGTTTATGATATGCTCTAATTAAGACATCAGCCATATTTAATAAGGTCACAGATAATGAAATTGAAATGATAATAAAGCTATTATAAATGATTAAACTAAGTTCAATTGGCAATAGATCAGTATTACCCTGTAATTAAAAACAAGTCTTTGCTTGAATTAATTCACCCATTTAATCCACTTAATAAGTAATCTAACGAAGTCGTTAGCGTAATATGCAAACATATATCTGGTACTACAAATCAATATCAAATAAATATAAGTAGGTGTAATGGTTTTATTATCACAAATGAGCTTTGAATTATCAAATGTTATCAATACAAATAGCATAATTTCGTTATTGGTTGGTAGTGGTCCCGGCCTAATTTAGATGTGCATTACGATCATCTGTTTGCTATCAAAAAGCAATTACAAGGCATTAATTTTATCCAGCTTTTATGTTACAGGTGTAAATGATGCAATACTTATTCTATCATCTAGCATTCTAAATATAATTTGATTATGAATCGTGAGCATATATATAAATTGACTAATATTGTTTTTGCAATCATAGAGAGGTGTTCAAATATCCATAAATCACACCTCTGTATAAACAAATCTTCGATAAATGATAGCTGCTTGTGTTTGACAGAAGAACATGTTTTTTCATTATTTTCTTTTGTTTTTTTGCTGATTCATTATCATTTTATTGAAGTTCACTATTAAACATCCTCATTTAAAAAATTAACATTATGGCTATTCAATCACATTAATTTGTCTATCTTCTGGCTGTAACATCATAACATAACATCAAAAATGTATCTCTCAATTTTATATCATGAATAGACAATCAAATCATAACAATATAGCATATAGGAAAACTACTCTCTTAAAAAAAAAGAGTGAATTTTCAAAATCACGGACGTCACTCCTCTGGAGAGTGAAAATG
The DNA here is from genome assembly GCA_035222895.1 of Strongylocentrotus droebachiensis. Taxonomy (NCBI): domain Eukaryota; kingdom Metazoa; phylum Echinodermata; class Echinoidea; order Camarodonta; family Strongylocentrotidae; genus Strongylocentrotus; species Strongylocentrotus droebachiensis. Next base: position 20,412 of record JAVYIG010006579.1, read on the forward strand.
GAGTGAAAATAGAGTGAACTTTCACTCTTTTTTCTTAGAGAGCACTCTAAAATCACTCGATTTTCACTCCTAAACAAGTGATCACGGACGTCACTCCCAAGAAAGTTAAAATAGAGTGAAAATTCACTCTTTTTTTTTAAGAGAGTAGGTACTGAAAGTACAGAACTGTCAAAACAAAAAAATCTAAATTGTCTATCGGAAGACAGGAAGGCATTTACAAATATATTTTTAAACACACAATTTTAAGCCCTTAATAGCCAAAAAGAAAAAGATAAAAAATACAATGATAAAAATTATGAGAAAAAAAAGATAGCCAAGTGGAGGGGATGAAGATGAAATGGGGCATTAGTAAATGTTCACATGGTTGCATTTTAAATAGAAAGTTTCAGATAGAGTAGTGATAGGATCATTATGTTGCAGAGTACATGTATAGTAAATATGAATTTTGTTTTCAAGAGAAATTTCCTGACAATGCTACATACATGTACTAATGTATTACTAATACTGTTTTTATTGGGTTTTTTTTTTTAAATGGTCTTTTCTTTGTCAAACAAAACATTTCTCAAAAAGTGGTGATATTATTTAGGGATATTTTTTCTCTGACATAATCCATTTAGTTGTGATCATTTCTTAATTCTATCACAGGCTTTCATTTATACTATCATCCCCTCCCTCATGCACAAGCTTCCATTCTACCAATAGCCCCTCCCTCATTCACAAGCTTTCATTCTACCAATAGCCCCTCCCTCATTCACAAGCTTTCATTCTACCAATAGCACCTCCCTCATTTACAAGCTTTCATTCTAATGGTGTAATGTAGCAAAAAGTTCTATGAAAGTAAAGACCTGCTGTAACACATCCATTTTTGTCAATTCCACAGTAAAAATACTGGAAAATAATGTTCCTACATGGGACAATGGTCTTTTTGTCTCTTACCTCAAGTAATAACTCAGAATGTGAGGCTTATCATAAGCCATCTACTCAATTATCTTGCAGATTGTAGCGTTGTTAGTCAATACTCTTTCTTTCATTCACCTAAGAGCCAAGACAGCGATGTGTCTCCATGCTAGCAATATAGTTTGAGAGTAAGATCAGCTTGAACAACTACAGTGTAAGTCTGAAGCAAATCAAGTCCTCTTCATCAACATCATTTCTAGCTTAATTCCGATCTGTTTTGAAAGTTCCGCTAAGCACAATGATATCTGAGGACAGGCGTTCTAACCAGATGTATAAAACATTAGATTAATCCACAGTTTTGCAACACAATATTCACTGCCGGTCAAGTATTCTGTAAAGTTCTATAAGCTCCAAAAACAACAGCAGATAAGTTTCCAACTTCCAAGTTAAGTATGATCTACTGCATATATTTCAAAGCTCTCTCTCGTTGTCTCCAATTTTGTAATCATTCCAATTCAGCATTCCTGGAGAACTACGACCACATACTCCTTGCTAACAATGAGGCTATCTCAGAATACAAACAGACCTGAAGAACATTGTTACACCCCTGCCTCTTCACAAAGAATATTTTGGCAGATGTAGATTGGTAGATATCTGACAGTGACGATGGTCCAATCACACATTATGCACACGCAATGCTAAAGGTCAAGCCATAAATAGGGGGAGCAGAGTTGTGAGTTGATGAGAAACAACCGATAGAGCTCATTAAAGGGCTTTTATTTTTGGTGGTCAGACAGTGCCAGTAATTATCCCTGATTAGAGAAATTAATGAGGGTGGAATACAATGTATCCAAGCAGCAACTATTTCCATGGCAATAGATGCGCATTCCTTCATGTTTATTTGCTAAACCATTCATTGGGCTTGATAACAGTAAATCTTCACCTAAAAACAACAATTTCTTGCACTTATTAATGTGACATATTGTTTTTTTCTTCCTATTTTTTATTTTTTATTTTTCCTTTGGTTAGTTTTTTACTCATTTACATTGAAGAATATTCAAGGTTAATAGATGGCCTTTTCAAAAATACTTAAAACTTTGGTATTATTATTTTAAAATAACATTCTACTTCAAAGAAAGAGAGATTGAAAGATGAAAAGGAAGGGATATATACTTTGACTTTTGTCTGTATGCCGTTAGTCATTTGGGGGGGGGGGGCTGAAAAGAGGAGAGCAAAAGAACAGAGAGTGAGGGGGGGGGGGGGGGTAATGAAACAAAAAGATGGTACTCTTGAAGTACATATACAAATACAGAGGAGACAGACAATTCAGCATGCCGAGTTATCTGTCTCACAATACAATAGAACCTTGCCTCTCTCTCATAATCTCTTTTAGGAGTATGTTGTTCAGCTTAAAAGAATGTTAACAAGGTGTTCTGTCACATAATCCACGGAACACATCAGTCAAGGCCCTTGATATAATTATTGCAAATACTATAGAGACATGCAAGTATTTTCCACAATACAGATCACCATCTCTCAATTCTACGTGCACAACAGAGGGCTACAGATAGTAAATGTTGACACAGACTAAGGCTGTAAAGTAAATATGCCCAGTGTAACAGAAACTTGTAAATGGGAGCAAACAGATTTTGATGTTTTTCACTTGTACAGCAGATTAGTCAAGTGATGTATATTGCTGCCTTGGATTCATGCATGACCTGCATGGCAACGACCTAGCAACAACCATAGATGGCAGTATGACAACCGCTCTTAAAAGTCATATACATTGTAGTTGTATTTTATAAATCTTCCTATTAGTAATTTGCATGCATATACCTGTCGAATATATGCTTTGTAGCTCAAGAGGTTCTTGAACCATCATGATTATTTTAGTACAACAGTCTGCAATATGTACTTCAGTGTACCACTCTGTTACTATCTTAATTTGATCCTTATAACATTTGTCATCATTCAAAGACCGTACAAAGAGCTTCATCCAGTAACTTTCCTAAATGTGTGCGATAAGCCCATATGGCAATATAGAAAGGATTTCATTTGTGATCTTCCAACAGAGTCAACTTCTCAGGTTGCAGTGCAGGTCAGAGGTTTAAAAAAAAGGTAAACACATAAAGTACAAAAACACAAGAAGGGGAAAAACATTTGGGTTCATATTCTACATGTCAAGAAAAAAAATCAATCTCAATTAAGAAGCATACCGGTATTCAAGTTGAACAATACCAGAGGAAATTTTAGTATTGATTAAATAGAAACAAAATAAGTATTAAAGACACCATACCTGAGATCTTTGAAGAACGCATGCCTGATGACCTGCTTGGCTGTTATTCTCTCGTCAGGATCATAGGTACAGAGTTTGTTCATAATTTCCAGGGTCTGCTTGGTGGCGTTGGGCAACAGCTTCTCTATACCCGAACCCTTCTTGGGAGGGAAGTTGTAGTTGATGCCTCTCGCCTTACTGTGAAAATCAGGGTTAAAAATATGCATTTAACCTCCAAAACTGGCAAATCAAAGAGCATTTTATGAATATTTTCTTAATAACAATTATTTATATTACTGTAATCTACAACGTCATTTACTGGAAACTACCAAATAGACATTATTGCCACCACTGGCTGCCTATGTCTGAATATGTTGAAATATTTGGAATGTGCTCGAAGAAAGAGAAAAACAGCTTAATATGAACTCATAAATTTTGAAGCTCACACTGATGATCTGACAATCTCTTGGCATTTCCATGAAATTAATTTAAAAAAATGACCAATAAAGGGAATTCACTCTCCTACTTACATTTATACTTTGTACATCTATTAATCATAAACCTTACTTCAAAATAGTCTAGTCTCAGGTTAATGATAAATATTTTTAATCTGAATGTATCTGTAACCATCAAATGACAGAGGGGAATATGGCTATGCATATGTTTAGATGTAAAGAAAGGATTATGATATGTATGCATCTTAGGTGCATTTATGAAGAAAAGATATTAGTAAAAGTCAATTATCTTAATAGAAGAAGGGAGAAAAAAATCCATATTTTTGCTAAATTGCACACTTTCTTTAAAGTAAGTTCACAGATATAATTTTTCTCTTCAGACCATCTGTGAAATGACTTAAATGTCTTTTCTAAGGATGAATAATACATGTTCTTGCTAAATTCTAACTTTAGAACAGATGTGTTCCAATAGCAAAGTGCATTCTCTCAGCTTGAAGTCAACTGCAATTTCCTGTTGCTATTGGCTACAGAAACCGGTTGGTTCCGGTACTAAATCTATGGGACAAGAGAATTCGGTAGTCAACAAGATAATGTTTAAATGTAATATTTTAAATTTAAAAGTGGACTTACTTCCTAAATTTGTTGAGTATGGTAGCATCTGGTGTCCCCATGACATCATGGATCTTGGCAATCTGATCTACCTCATTGGCACCAGGGAATAAGGGATGTAAGCTGAAATAAGGACAGAGATTCAAGGTAATCAACATGAAAAGGCCTACAAGTAATAATGAAGTTTATAATTTTGTCAGTTACAAGTCAATGAGATAAATAAGGGCAAAATTTAGATGGAGAAAAGTATGTATATATATGCAAACAGCATGAACTACTTATTGTGATTATACATGGAAGGATGTAAACCGTGAATAAATATGAATAATCTGGGATAAGAAATAAGCAAAGCCACAGAAACCCCAATTCCTAAAAGCCGTTTCAAAATCAAGAATTTTAATTGGGTGATCATAATTATTTACTGAAGACTTCCCACATTTATAGAAGTTTATAGTGTCATTTTCTTATGCAGGATAGGACCCAAATAAATGAAGCATACTTCAGATATCGTCGCCGTTTTCACGAACCGGCACAACCCCCAAAATCCTTCAAAATATCGAATTTGACTTTTCTGCATTTTTAGAATTGATAATTAATAATCTTTCACGTCACCAAATTTAATCATCCAAAACACTTTAGTTTTTTAGATATCCATGGTTACACAAATGACAAAAACGACACACGAGCCAAAAAGCACGATTCATATTTTCACGAACCGGCACGCGCCGTTATAAGTCAATGGGCTGTGCCGGTTCGTGAAAATATCTTTGCGCTTACAAGACCTAGACGACGCGACACAGGCGGTTGTGCCGGTAGGACAGCGCGAGCGCTTTTGTCTTGCGCGTAAAGTTACATAGGAAAAACGACACAGTGGCTTGTGCCGGTTCGTGAAAATATTTTTGCTACGTAAACAGCAAAATAATATTTTCACGAACCGGCACGAGAGTCCAAAGCTTCGTAATATTAATAGTAATTGTCATTATGCTTAACAAATGGAATGTATAGAAAATACAGAATATTTTGTATTATATTTTGTGATATAAAATTTGACATAAGGCATGTTTCTGGCGAATTCAAAACGGGCTAAACGTAAAACGCGTTTTTCTCAGAATGTACTTATTTTGTTGCGAGTTGGGCTGTGCCGGTTCGTGAAAACGGCGACGATATGTTAGATGCGAAAGGTAATTGAAATATCCCACCCCATACTAATTGTATTTACTTGATGAAAGTCTTGTAAAAGTTGTATAGAACTCCTTTTAAAGGTTTTTATAGAACTCCTTCAAGTAGTCCTCAGACCATGAAAATGTAATCTTGTTTTGTATTCAATGATTTTCTTTGTTTTTGCCAAATAAATAATAATAATAATTATAATACACAATTACTCAGCTCAAGTTGATTGATACAAATATAGGTAATTTGAAAAACAAAGGGCCAAATATCAATACCATCTGTTCGTGGAAACAAAACACTTTTATAAATAATGTCTTGATGTTAAACATACCTGAGTATTTCATAGAAGACACATCCTACACTCCACATGTCCATTTGATAGGAGTAGTAGCCATCTGTGAGCAAGCACTCTGGAGCACGGTACCTACATCATGAATATTCAATAGGAAAGGAAAGGTATTATTATCTCTCACTGAATTTACCTATATCATGAATATTCATTAGGAAAGGAAAGGTATTATTATCTCTCACTGAATTTACCTATATCATGAATATTCATTAGGAAAGGAAACATTGATATCTCACACTAAATTTATCTATATCATGAATATTCAATAGGAAAGGAAACATTGATATCTCACACTAAAGTTACCTATATCATTAATATTCATACAAAAAAACTCTTATTAAATTTGTTAAATTTCTTGTTATGTTTCCCTTGAATGGTCTTTAGATTCTGGATTGAGTGTGATTGTATATCAAATATCATCAATAATATCAATCACTATTTTTTGCTACATAAGTCTCTAATATTTTGCAATTTTCTCAAAAACAAATGTAAATATAATTGCATAGATTCCTTTACACACATTCACAAAGACTTTGAAAAGTCAAGTATCAATACCCTTTGAAATATCCTATACATGTAGAATCATTTTTAGATTATGCAATATGTTGTTATAATGTTTGCACTTGTTTATATTAGGTGATGGACTAGGCTATGAAAATTGTCCTAGGTTGATCTTTTTAATCTTCATCATAATGGCCTTCCCCTACTTGCTGAAATTTTAAATGAAATATTATGTATTTTATGCAATGTAGAGATGAATACGTACCATCTTGTTGAGATGTACTCTGTGAATGGCTGCTTAGAATACACACTTCTACATGAACCAAAATCTGCTAGCTTCAAATGATCATCCTGAAGAAAAATGAAATGAAAATTCCATAAAATTACTAACTAAACAAAATAAGGTAATTCATTGGTATATGATGTCTCTACCCTCCTTTCAAATGAGTTTGAGGTAAGAAATAAGAACTTTACAGAGATTTCACTGTATCACAGGAAATTACATGTGACAACAATAACAATAATATTAATGATGATAATAGTAGTAATAATAATAATTGTAATAACATAATAATGATGAAAATAAAATAAAATAATAATAATAATAATTAAAGCAAATAAAAACAATAATAATTATGATAACAACATAACAATAATAATATACAAAAATTGAAATGACAATAACATCTTTAATATCAAATAATAATAACAATAATGATGCCACCATTCCAGGTTTCAATGCTAATGTTCTTGGAATTATGTATATGTATTAGAGAGAGGCAGACACAATGAATATTTCTTTTATTCAAAGCTATTGAAATTATGAAGGCCACATTGTACATGTACCTTAAATTGTACCTTAAATTTAATAATGTTTTGAACAATGGGAAATAGATCAAATTTGGCAGCCTATTTGTTGCCATATAAATTAATTATCATAAGGACTCATAGAATATTTGAAAAACATCTTTAGTATATGAAACTAAATGAGGATGCTCGAGGTAAACATGGTGATATACATAAACAAATACTTCATCACAATTCTCACGGGAAATTCCAATGCTCAGAGCCGCCATTGATGATTGATTCTCATAGATCAATGACCGGATAACAATCTTATTCAACTAACAAAATAGCACAATTATAAGTCTACAATTCTCAGGTGTTACTATGGGCACAGAAAACATGACGTAGTGTTAAATTATTAAATTCGTTAACATAAAAATCCAATTACAGCGCAGCTATCGTAATCTACAAACGCCCTGACCACAGTACGAGAGAGCAACGTGACCATGGCATTATTAAAAGTAAATTAGATCATTATTGATCCATTTCATGCTTCGGCGATCGCATGCCTTAGCAAATTTATGTCTCCCTATGAAAATTAATTTGATAAAAGGCAGTAATTTGATTAAACAACACTATTTATTCATGTCACGATTAGAAGTACACAATACAAGCCACCTCCCCCCGTACGTCATCAACATGCAATGTAAAATTAATTTCAACGTTGGCATGACATCAGTATCAACTTCTTGTCATAAGCACCAGTCTATACAAGAAATACTAACAGTCCTACTTCATGTTACGATGCATATTTTGGTTACTTAATCACTGTCACAAAATTTACAGCACTATCAAAAGCTGCACTATCAATGTGATCCAGCAATTGAATTAAAAGCACTATACATGTATCTGTGCTAATCAGAGGAGGGGGGGGGGGGAGGAATTCCTGTATGTTAATTATAATTTCATTTTTAAGAAATTACATAAGACTAAACTTAAAAACAAAAGTAAATGCTTGTGTAAAATTTATCTAAATGTACCTTTATCTAAACATTTACATTTAACTTTAAATGTCTGACATACATGTATTCATAACACCAATTCCCACAATAGTTGTTCCAATATATGTGAGCAGGTGACTCTTTTATATAGCGCTTAATACAAATGTCTTTAAGCGCTTTACAAGTATACTATTACCCTGGTCATTGGATACAGTGCTTGCCCGCACACATTGTGTGCACAATCTCCACTCCCTGGGGAGCATTCCAGCCAGGCGTTACTTGACGCTCAAAAACTGTTTGACCAACAATGACGGTCCCATCCTACCGGGTACCCATTTAACACCTGGGTGGAGAGTAGCAATGCAGATCTATCAAAGCTAAACTGTTCCCAGATAGTGGTCTTGAGACAATATAGGCAAAAAAAGGGGAACAAGAAAAATTTAAACTTACCCTGATTAGAATATTTTCTGGTTTGACGTCTCTGTGAAATATTCCATTCCTGAAATTATGAAAAAGGAAAGGAAAGGAAATTACTTATCTAGTCCACGTACAGAGAAGAGGCATGCTGTCACCACCACAAAATGATTACCACATACCATGTATAATCAGAATGAAAACTTTCTAGCTAGTGAACATGATTGATAAATAATGATAAAAGCAAATAGAATGTTATCATGTGAAATCCATATATCATTCTAGATCACCACTACTAGTGGTGATACTCAAGCTCATTGGTTCATTATTTATATATATTCCATCCATATTTATCACCCAGTGAATTCAATTTGTAGGAAATATAAATTGTAAACTATACAGGGCAATTTTGGCTAGAAAATGATATTAGGGAAGCCATAATAATCTCAAAGGAAAGGAAAACTGATCTAAAACGAGAATATATAATTCCCTATACTGAATCCATATGATCTGATATATTAATCATCTAACAAAGGTTACTTACCGATGCATATGTTCTAATGCCTTGATCAATTGGTAGATGTAATTTTTAACTTTCTCTTGGGGTAGGTAGTGCCGTCTCCCTGCGAAAAAAGGAAATACAATTATTACACTACTGTATAACTGTATCTATAGTCACCGATACCAAACAAGGGTGCTACATGTAGTTGACCTTTTAAATTGACCTTAAAAATACATGCATAAAATCGTTGTTAGTTTGTGGGATGCAAATTTGAATGGGTGGTGAAATTGTTTAATAGCTCCTTTTTTATTTATTCTTTTTCTTTCAGTTAACCATAATGATTTGACAGCCTTTTATTCTTGTTTTTCATGTAAATGAACATTATGCTTTCTTCATCAATGATTATGATCATTTTCTTGAAACTATCAGAATTTGTATTTCTCTCTTTCTTTCATACATTGATCACGTTTCCCATTCCAAAAAACATCAGCCCCTTTAAATTTTGCATTTGAGATTAGCAAAATAACAATAGTTTTTTAAAATACTAAAATTTATAATGCCTGAATGGGAAATCTAAGTAACTATGCCTTTTATATTCTGTAGCCTGTGATACTACTCTAAGTTTGGAAGCACGTAGTGATTCTAATAAGTGCTATATAAAAACTGAGTATTATTATTAATTGAATGCCTGATTACCTGAACAGGTCATAATACGCAAGGATGGAGTGTTTACTCAACATGGCCATTAAATGGATGTGCCCTTGATATTGCATTAATCAATCATGGAGTAATGAAGAGGCAAGTTAAGCTACTCCACTGATTTGATTCTAGAGCTTTAGTTGCCATGGACTTACCTCGTATTAATTCATAGATGTTCATGTCCATAAGCTCGCATACTAACGACAGACTTCCTGTTTTTCTGTCACTGTTGATAATGGAAGAGGTAGGGGGATAAAGCACATTACTAATTGAATACTCATTTGCAGGTATTACATCAGGTTGTAATATACATAGCTATTTGAACAACCAATCGGCAGAGATCTGAGGTGACTCTTTGAATGTTGATGTCAAAAGCCCCCCTTTTTTTTAATGCATAGGCATATTATATTTTGAAAGCAAATTGACCTGTACAATCATTTTTCTAGTTTGTTGTCACTACATAAAGAATTAAATATGTGGACAAAGTAGGTTGAATAAAAGAAATTAAGATTGATAGTGTCATGTCCACAGACCTTTGACTTCTAATGTGTATTTAGAGTAAGGTAAATCTTGCCTAAATTGATTTCTTATGAATTTGGTGAGACCTTTGCTACCCCAAATGGCCATCAAGTTTTTACCGCAACAAAAGCTTGAGTTAGTTAACGACCCAATACTTCAAACCTTATGGGCGATAAAATAGAATAATGGGAAAAACCGAAGTTTTCTTCAAGCAGACAAATTGTTCTTTCTTGGTTTTTGGTGCATTTAGCAATATTAGTTGAATTCGTTTACTGATTTTGTTTCCCTAAAATTATCATTCATTACAAATATATGTACAATACTCAGTTTAACATTTCATGAAAACACTCTATAAGTCTCCACGTCAATACAGTACCGGTATATAAGTGTGTATGTACATGAACAGATTCAATCTGATAGGGAAATCTTCAAATTACACATGTTTGATCCGCTCCCTGTCTTGTATTTATCTTATTCTGAACTATCCATGTATCCCCTGCACTATAAAAGAGCCCTACATCTTCAGAGTAAATCCCCTTAACAATTCTCTATCACCGTTACCATGGCAACATCAAATTGTAAAAGCTGAGGATTCAAGGCACCCTTTCTTTTGTCAAATATAAACATACGTGAAAAACAGATTTTTAGAGAAGATGAACAATAGATTTTGTGAAATGCACAGTTTTTGTCAAGTGCATTAATTGATTCCTTCAATCCTTCTTCTTCTTCGGTGAGCGTGAAATAAAAAACATGCCTAAGTACTAAATCATTTTAAGTGCAGTTTTTAGCAGGTGCAGTGAAGAAGCACAGATTGGTAAGCAGATTTTCTTATCTATTATAAATGCTTAGAGCAAAAAAAGTAAAAATAGCGAAAAAAGTACTTTTTCACAATAGAGAGAGGGAGAAATGAAAAATGAGAGCTAAAAAAGCAGCTGACATTACTACAAAGAACCGAGGAAGTACTCTCTAAAAGTAAACTGCATAGAGGAGTAGAATTAAACCACTCTTTAAGAATTTATATCAGGATTACTTTGGATGGAGTGGAAATCCATGTTTTTAAAAAATAGTGGAATTCACTCTCAAAAGAGTAATTCAAACCACACCCTTTGGAGTGGAACCTAATATAATTTGGAGTGGAACCCAGGGCCGTCGCCAGGGGGGGTGCGGAGGGTGCGAACGCACCCCCCTTCAGAACCAAAAAAAAAAAAGTTAAAAAAAAAGTTAAAAAAAAAGTTTAAAAAAAAAGTAAAAAAAAAAAACCCGGAGGGGGGGGGGGGGGGGGGGGGGGGGGTAGGGATACAATAGGCATGTTGACCAGTATGTACTTTCTAGGCCGGCGGGCTATATAACTGCATGAAATTGAGTTAATACGTTGTTTTTTGTGTTTTTTGTGGTTTTTTTTCATAAAAAGCACCCCCCCTAGAAAAAAGCTGGTGACGGCCCTGCAACCTAATATAATTTAGAGTGGATTTAAATTCAAAATGAAGTGATCACTGATATGACTCCAAAAGGAGTGGATTTCTATTCCTTTGCATTTCAGGGAAAGTCCATCCTGATATCTAGTTAGTTTCCTTTTTGTTAATGTGAAAATTGAAAGGAACATATTGGTGACAGTCTGAGCCAATTCCAGTCGAAAACACATTTATCAATTTTTGAAGGTGTAACTGAAAAAACACAAATCGAAAATTTTGCAACATGTCCTTGAACGTCCTCTTCTATTTGCTCTGTACATACAAATTTCAAATATTTTCATTTTCTTGGTTATTGATGAAGTATTTGTTTCATGCAGGGGTTTTGCAAAAATATCTAGGGTACATGTGTGATTGAAACTTTTCTGGAGAGAAATTAATAAATAGTTTAGTGTACAGGGTAGAGCAAATGGCAGAGGGTCTTAAAAGATACATCACAGAGTTGCCAATTTGAGTTTGATTGATTTACAACTCAAAAAATGTTAAACTTTTAAAATTTTAATTGGATTTCTCATTTGCTCAGAGTTTCACTGATCTGTTTCTCTCATATTTCTGATTCTATTAAAACCAACTTACATGTAATATCAGGGTTGACTCCCCTTTTAATTCAGCACTATTAGTAGAATAGAGTAGAAGATACCACTCTAGCAGAGAATATCCAAGAAGGGGATATTGAATTACATGTACATGAACCTCAACCCCTTCCCCCAGACCCCCACAAGTACCCCAATAAAAATGGGGGAATACTTACAAGATTACTTCTTTGAGTTCCAAGATGTTGGCATGAGGACTTAATCTCTTCATGGCTTGAATCTCTCTGAGGTTGTTAACTTGCTCCAAACTAAAGATGCATACAACAACGACAAAACCAGAGAAAGAAGATTTAAAATGTACATTTCCAATTCAAATCTACCATTCCAAAAAATCTCACATTACAATTTTTCTCTTCTGCCCTTCTATTCTACTCCTCCTTTCATAATCATCATTCCCTTTACTGAGTTATGGTTTGATAATTTTATCTGTTTTTGTTTGTTACTGTCCTACCCCAAGTTTTGTCACTTTCATACTGATTTATTTATTTATTTGTTATATTTGTTTAAATATATATATATATATATATATATATATCTTCTTTTCTTTTTTTTTTTTCTTTTTTTTTGGGGGGGGGGGGGGGCGGTATTGTTATGGTATTTCCTCGAAAACTAGACTAAATTTTTTTCTATTTTCTTATGGAAAAATGAGAAATGAAATGGACCCACATAAACAACATATTTTTAGGCAAAGGATTTCCAACAAGAGATATGATAAAAAAAGAAAAATATATTCACATTTGAAAATAGTCAAAAAGAATATTTTCTGATCTGTTTTTTCCCACTATTGTTCTACTAATCTATTTTGACTAGAGTTGTCACAGTGTTAGATTATACATGGAGGCATTAAATTGACTTCTGACAATCATCTTGATGGGGGTGTGTACATTAAAAATTAGAGAGACTGTTTGATTAAACTACATGTGAATTAACATCAATTTGCCAATTATATAATGCAACTATAATACAATATATGTACTATGTACATGTACTTGCAAAATTGGCATACAGTTCAATTCAATTCAATTCAATAAGGGTTTATTCATATGACGTTCTGGCAGCCGAAGCTGAATTGCAGGTCATTTATACAAGGTAAAAACATCATGATATTTAAAATACACTGAGCATTATACATGTTGACATAAAATAAAATTAATGACATATAAAAGGATAAAAATACTAGACACATTTATACACATGATAGGCAATATCATTAAACATAAACGTATACATTGTACAAAAATACATGAAGCTTACTTTTTTGAATAATAATCGGTTAAGATACGAACAAAATAGGGAATAGAGCTATTATTAAAGCGACTGGTTTTACAAATAAATTGAGAATATTTCTGTACATTTCGTAAATTAAATTTAACAATTCTTTGACTTGGTAGCCATAACGAACCCAAATCATGCTTTTCTAATTTAATGGCGAAATCAAAACAAAGTTTATTCCTACGTTCTTCCAAAGTAAACAAATTGCACAATTGTAGAGCATGATTATATGTTTCATAATTAAGTCCCAAAATATAAATGACATTTAGCATGCATTCATCTAAAGTCAGTTTTTTTCTTTCTGTCCCCAAAACAACAACAACATAACAACAAAGTACTATGGTATATACATGTAGTTTCTACATGTACAGCTCATAAAATTCTACTGTATCTATTTTAATAATTATTAAAATTCATTTAATCCCAGTTGAATGGTGTTAACAATCAGATGTTACTGGGCATGTTGTTCACCTATTACAGGTTCAAGTTTCAAAATCATACAAGTCCATTAAATGACAGATTGTTTTAATAGAACATTTTGACAAATGACATAAAAACACTATACTCATGATTTTTTTTTTTTAAGGTGCTTTTCCTCAAAAGTGTCTAATGCTTGACACTCAAAGAAATTTCTAGTTAACTTACCTTTGATAGTTTTGTTTCATTTTCTTGCAAGCATAGTATGTTCCATCTTGTATATTCTGGCATTTCAGCACCTCTGAGAAAGTGCCTTCACCTTTCTTTCCTAAAACCCGATATTCTAGATGGGAGAAAAGCGGGAAAAGTAGAAAAAGGCATTTGCTTTATTTCTTATAATATGACTTTATTGATCAATCACAGTCACTTACATACTTTCTTTGAAAATGTCATAGACTTGACTTGGATAATAATCAAAAATATAAAAGACTACCTTTCCTCTCTCACATGAATGTTCTTAACAGGCTTAGACCTACAACATCGTGTATAAAGTAACAATAACAACAGCTGGAGGAGGAAGACATTGATATCATGTAGGACACAACTGCAAATCTCCGATATGAGTGGAGGAAGAAGAAGTTTAATATGAACAACTTGACTGGTATACAAACAGTTGGGTGAGGGATATTGCTAATAACATGAAATAGAGATAAATGTGTTTTTGTATACCATGAAAGGCATGAGGGAAATGTATTCATTAATTTAGAGTTGGAGTTTTCAAGTTTGTTTTGCTTAATAAAAAGAATATGATATTGAGATCTGAAAGGGTTATCTTAATTTATACGTCTTAGAATCTTGTAAACATTTCATGCTTCATTATAGTCTGCTGAGAGTCAGGAGTGAATTAATACATTTTAAAAACAATGTATGTGATACACTTCTTTTCAATTACACTCGATCAGGATGCGATAAATTGCGATGCACATCATTTAATTTTAAAGTTACAATTAATACACATTTTGGAGGTATAATTTCTTGTCGTTAGTTAATTGATGTAAAATGTTTACATCATTTTACATTTTATTTCCCAAAATGATAATATTTTATATCATTCTGGGAAATGTAATATAAATTTGTATAAAAAAACATTTTATGGGAAACGATACATCATAAAAAATACATAACTTTAACTATGATTAATAACAAGAGAGTATATAGCCAATTATGTGTACTGTAACTGATATACTTTTTAAAATTAAATTATTTTGTGAGTTCTAATCGAGAATACAATGAACAAATCATTAACACAGAAACACACGGACTCTGCGCTCCCAGTGTGTATAGTTACATTATAATCCTCGCTGTTATCGACACTGGTAAACATTACTAGCACGTAACAAGGTACACAAATAAGATACTCACTGTGCATGATTATCACGATATATCACTTGGCATAGCAGAAAATAAGGTGTGATTATAATATCCAGACACAAAAACTAGAGATTCTCTGCTCAAATCTGTCAAGATGACATTCTTCGATCACGTTATGGCAAAATTTTCCATTTTAATGGATCCTTTAGGAAGACGCGTATAGGAGATTGCAGTGAGTAATTCCAGTTCACATGTTAGCTGCCGACGACTCGGCTCCATTCACACAACCTTATTCTCTATGGATTAGTTGAATGGGCGGAGCACATGGATAGAGCTTGGATATATTTCTCCGCGTGCTTCGCTCAAAAAATATAGAACATTATATTAGGGCTAAAAATGTATGAAAAGTACTACGTATGGTTCACAGGCAAGTTTTGTGTTGTTACTATACTGTGGATTTGATTAAATTTGGACAAAACCGCCGCTGCTGTTGTCTTAGAATGGAACTATACTCCTGGCTCGCGCACTATTATTGCTAGAGTCTCCCCAAAAGTTGGTTGCCTGTGGTAACGAGGTACGCTGTCCATTTATTATGGGAACCTCCGTGGAGGGGGTCTTATTGTTATCATATTGATTTATCCTCGAGCTTTCTGTTTGTTAACAGCTTCTTTATCATCAACATTATAAAGGTTGCGGAGGACGTCCCGCTGTTAAAAGAGGGGACGGGGCGACAAATAGTAACAATGACATTGCTCTAAATAGAAGGAGAAATGAACCGCCTATTTTGGTACTCTATCAACGCACTGCCGTACACTTTGTAGTGGGGATGAAAGTGTTTGTCTTAACGATTTGCGGTTGGGGCGGTTAGACAATGTGGACCAACTTACCCTAAATAATGAATTAAAGAAGTACCCGCTGATATTTGTGGTCAAGAAAAGTACCGTTATATTTAAATTATGTCTGGTAAAATTGTTTATGAAAACATTTCTAGCCTCCTTCGAGGCATGAAGATTTAAAAGGGATAAAAAATGAAAATTTTTCAAGAGTCTTTGGAAAGGTGATTTTTTATGTTCATGGCATTTTTATTACTCGCATTGTAACAATCAGTTTACTGTATTGACATTAAAAATGCAAAATCTTTTTATTGGTATTGCACCATGTAGGATATACGTTGCTATGTTCGGTAACATCTCAAGATGTCTCTAATAAATTCTTATTTGAGAGGTATGCATGTAAATAGAGGTCATTTGTAAAAAATAAAAAAGGGCATTTGTAATCATAGTAAAATATAACAGATAACCATATCCTTCCCATACAAATATTAGTTTTCGAACCCATTCTCTCTCTCTCCCTCTTTCCCCGGCCCGACAGACGAGCGTGCAGGGCCATGAAAAGTTTTTTTTTTAGGGGCTTGGGGAATGTCCACCATGAATCTTGCTTGTTGACGCTTCAAAAAATATGTCTGACAATGGTATGGGGTTTTGTGATGAATGGTTACAAAATCTAATCAGTCTCATACATATATTTTGAGTTGATTTTCTACATCTCCAGTAGAGTCTAACTATATGCACTGAGAAAGATGGGCATCTAAGCCTAGCATTATTGTTACGGAATCAAACCAAGGGCGCCGTTGGGTTGGCTTATAAACCAACAATTTCGTTTTTTCAATCATACAAGACCTCGTGGAAACTTGGGGGTGCTTATAATGTACACTTGCTCCTAAAAATAATCGTAGAATAAACATTTACCAATCAACAGGATCAATAAATCAATGGACAGGTTCTATCTACCGACTTCGCACTCCCGCGTTTGAGAGATATCAGGAATTTTTTCCTCGTCGTACGAACTACGAGCGGTTTGTCAGCAGGATAGCGCCCCGTCCCCCCCCCCCCAAAAAAAGGGGCAGGGATCGCTAACTTACATGATATCATTATCTCCCCCTTTTTTTTTTTTTTTTTTTTAAGAAGAAGAAGAAAACATTTATATACACACGCATATAAATATTATGTGAGTGTATATACGTAAATTTGAATTCAAAACAAATTCTTTATAATATTCGACAATGGTCATTAATGACTGAATTGCATGAATTAAACAACAACCCGTCTCCCGCCCGCTCCCTGTCTCTCCCTTAATATTTATAGAACAAATAATTTAATATAGTCCTCCGTCAATTGTTTTAATTAGTATTTATATGTATTTTGTTTCCTATCTATTTTGCTCTATAAATCCGCCTCTTCTCTCACTCTCTCTCTCTCTCTCTCTCTCTATTAGTATTACACTTTCTATCCATCTCCCTTTACTATCGTCTTTCGCTTTATCTCTCTCTTAATCTTTCTATATCGCTCTATTTTTCTCTATTAATGATCTCTTTCCCTTTCTCTATATCTCCCCATTTCCCTTTCGCTCCCACATCATTGGATCTTTTAGTCACTTTAATGAAACTTTCTCTTGTTGCGTAATTTCTCATGGCAGACGAAAATGTCATATCATATTTGTTTTGTAACGCACGTAATCTTGCTGTTACTATAATGAACACTGACATTTTTTTTTTATAATTCTGAAGTTAATTCACATGCCCCCTTGAAGCTGGGCCACCCGATAAGTACCCCCCTTTCTCTCTCCCTCCCTCCCATTCCTCTCCGTCTATCTTTCTTTCTATCTATCTATCTCCCTTTCGTTCATTCGCTCTTTCTTTTTTCTCTGCTTCTTCCTCTCTCATACAACCCCCACCAAAAAAGAAGAAAAAACACACACGCACACCCCCCTCTCTCTCTCTCTCTCTCTCTCTCTCGTTCCTATATTCCCGTAATTTCTAAAATGTCGATTTCAAGAAAATACTCATATTTATAGGCGTACTAACTTTTTTATCCACTTTATAATTTTTAGGGTGCTTCCAAATACACACAGAGTTGGGCCAGTTCTCGTAAATTTGGCTGTAAACTTAGTTTTGTCGAGCAAGCACACACCAGGGAGGTGTTTAACTCTCATATCCCTGCACACACTATAAAGAACCTAGACTAATGCCATTTGAAGGTGTTCATGGTGTTCATGACACTCTGTGCCTCCGAGCCAAAAATTGAAATGTCCCCCTCTATCGAGAAACCATAGCGTGGGACGTCCCCTTGGCGACAGTTCATTTTGCATACGTAATTGAATCTAGCGAACAGGTACAATGCATGTGAATGCATATACAGTATACCGCGATATCGCTGTTCTACGTGTGTAAGAACAATGCACAGAAGCCGATGAAAACCAAAGTACAGACGAGAAATAAATAAGGATGGCGGCTTCCGAAACGACGAGTTTTCCCTATAAACTGGAACTTGAGCCCCAGAAACAAAGTGTTTTTGTGACGCAGCTTGGAGAGCGAGGGTAAGTTTATAAATCTAGTCTAATTTTATTTTATGCTTACTAGTCTACATCTTGTTGTTGTGTTCAATGATTCCAATGGAGTACAGAAAAGGTCGGAATATAATATATTCCTGTGTGTACATTAATAAACATCGCTCATGCATGCATCTGTAGCCGGCTGAAGCCGGCAATTCTGGCCAGGTTGTACCTGTGCTGTGACTGTACTGAGAGATAATCGAGCCTGAGCCCGGCAAGATGTAAGCAAATCTATTTTGATATAGTGATTGGGCTGAGTAGAAGGCTGGTTGAAGCAATACACATCAAATATAGACAGCTGCATGTGTAAATAAATATGCATCAAATTTCCATTATTTGTTCTAAGCATTAGATGTGTGAGGGTCTTGGGGGAGGGGGTTCATATTTTTGTATATATTATATATTTTATATATCAAATTACATTATATTTAATAAAGTGAGACAAATATCAGTGAATAATCTTATTAATACATATGTTTTCATTCTACTTTTATTTTACAGTGATGAAGAAGATGACAACGTCAACAGATATCCCATTGTTAAAGAGGTAAGTCATATTATAATATACATCCACAAAAAAAAGGAATGGATATATTTATATGCTAATAAGCCTAATATATTTTGTTGCATAGGGTATGTGTGATTTTATTTTTCCTGTGCAAAGGAGCCTAGTAGAAGAATAATCAGGCATGATGTAAATTTGGCTAGAGTTCCATATGTACTCCCAATAAAATTGAAAAAAACTATATCTATATGTTTCAGAGTGATATAACTAATAATAATATAATGTATAAAACACAGGAAACTAGGGTTAGGGTTAGACAATGAGAAAAAAACAACTATGTATTTTTTGCTTAATATTTTTCATGACAATGAGTGACATCCTGTCTCTTCTTACTCGCAGTCTGCAGGTAAGCTGATAGAGAATGGACTCAACACGTTACAGAAGACGCTGCTCCTTAAACGAGAAGTAGAGGTCGACGATGTCACGCACGAACTCCGCACCAAACGCATCCAGTTCCAGAAGCGGATGGAAGAGTGTGAGAAGAAGAGAGTGGACCTACAGAAAAAACAACAATTGGTAAGTATGTCTACACTAGGCAATATTGAAATCATCATCATTTCATTTAAAAGTGTTGGAATACTCGTCAGAGATATGGAACCAAATACAAATGTTGGTAAGAGAGGAAATGTTAGTTCTCATTATATTGGTAATATAACAGATTCAAGTTTCATTGCCCATATGTAATAATGCAGAAATTTGTTTCCCATTGGTGTTACATACAATGTAAACATAGGCATTTTTATAAACATGATATTGTATGCTGAGAGCCAGAAGGGCATTAATGTTTAAGATGTATTCACAAATTTGATCCATAATCTTCCTCATCTAGATGAAGGACAGAGTGGAAAAGTTTGATAAATTCATCTCAGAGACGGAAGCCAAGAGGAGAAGAGCGATCCACAAATATCAGCAGGAGCTCAAAGTGAAAGAGCAGAAACAATCAGAATATGAACTACTTCGTGAACAGTTGGAAGAGTTAAAAACAAGGTAATTATCCAAGGGTTTGCGTTTTGAAAACTGTCATCTTTTATGTTAGTGAAGAGTTTTTTATTTGTCAAACGTACATCATTTTGCAGTTGTATGGAAAAGACACTCTTTGTGCTTGGGCAGGTGTTTTTATATATTTATATGTACACAGTCAGCTTTTTGCACAAACATAAATCAACTTATTTACTTGTCATAATTTCAATTTGTTATGACAATCGACATACCTGGAAAAGTCCAAGCTATTTTGTGTCATAATTTACCACCATTTTATCATCCACTTGATATTAATTGTTATTCTTTTGCTTTACAGACACAACAAACTGAATGAGAAGATCAAGCAATACAAGAAGTTTGAAGAATTCCTCATGAAAGTACTAGACAACATTCCAGAAAGTAAGTATCATTTCAGAATTGTGCATTTGCCTTCCACTAAATATTTCATTATGTAATTACAAAGATATTTTTATAGAATGATCTATTCTTTTTTACGTACATGTACTCTCTTGAATGACAACAATTGTTTAACACTTTGAGTTGCTTTCTTCTTCTCTTGTACAGGCGCTTGTTTGCCACATGTGCAATTTCACTCAAGGCAATCGGTAACAATTGACAGAAGGATTGTTTTTCTCAACACAATGGCTTTACAAAATTACCATTTTCCGCTCTTGATTAGCTCCATAATAACCCTTTTAACACCAGTAGAGATTAAACTTGCAATGGTCTTGAAGGCTTTGGTATATCTATCCGGCAATAAATACAGTGTGGCACAGGGAGTTTATTCGTGTGGCATATAAATAATTAAGACATTTGTTAAAAATGACATGGTTGTAATCACAGAAGAAATGCATGAACATTCATGTTAGTTTGCCATCCGAGTGAAGTTAATCGGTATCTTGTAGGAAGAAGTTCTTTAAATGTTTGTTTGAACTTCTCATTACTGCAACTAGTCTAAAGCAGTGATAGTGAATGGATAGAGACACTTAAAGTAACTTTTATTATTACTATCATTATTCTCTTTGCTAATACAGACTACTTGGAAGTTAACGACGACATGTTGAGAAGTATCATGGACAGACATCGGACGCTGAGCTTTACCAACGATTCCCTGGTCAACAGAGTTCAGTCCATGTACGACGAGGTGGATGAGAACAATCTTCACCTAGACGAGCTCAAGTACAAACACGATCAAAGCATACTGGTAAGAGTCCATTTAAACAAAAAATGATTATGTGCTAATCAGAAGAGTGTGAATGGTTTTTCAAACAGATTTATATTTGAAGAATAATGGATTTGATGATTTTGAAAAGTTCTTATGTTACAGACATGTGGCACATTTCTGTCACCACATCATCCTAATTCTTAACAGTGATTATTTCTTTAGGGATCAGTACCAAGCATCTTATCAATTTGACCCCCAAAACCTGGTAAATTGACAATAATAAACTACAAGTTTTAAGTTGTGATAGTATAATAATAAGGGCTACTGTCACATGTTCAATTAACGTACTTCACAGGAGCACTTATTTAACGACATTTATTCTTGACTTCACCTCACTTGACTGTATTTTTCCCCTCAATGCATGATAGATTTATAAAGCAGGTGAAAGCACCACATAAATCATTAGATACTTCATATTTTTCTGAAATGAATTATCGATTGCTGTGCTAACTCATGCATGCAAAGTGTGAGGTCAATCAATGTATGTCAAAATACCATTACAATTCAAAACTTTTAAAATCAACCATCATACAAGCATACGAGAGCCTGTTGACTTCACACTGTCACTTCGTTGCATGAAAATCAATTTGCAAGTCCGCCAATTAACTACCCTCACACTGCTCGAGTCAAAACACCTGCCTGACTTCCTCCAATCATTTAGATATCTCCTCCTTTTCCTGCCGTCGTAAAACCCATCAATACGATGACACCTCTTGCAGGTGTTGTTCACTGTGGCAGCCATTTTGTTTCTTTGTAGCTCTGCCTTGCTCTGACTGTAACTCTAAAAATCTACTGTGTATATTTTGAATGCAATGAAGATTAAAATATGAAGAAAATGATTAAATTCCAATAAATGGGTTGTTGTGATCTGTTTCAAAATACAAAATGTTAAAGATTGTTTATAACATAAAATGATTAATATTTGTATTCATCACCTTTAGTGTGTATTTAAGGCCTTACATCATGATTCATCATATGGTTTGAACATCCCTATGCTATATCTCTTTTTAAGTTCCAAAAGGGCATTAGGTCTGTGTAAATTATTGTAAGTTTATGCCCTTCAGGCTCTTAAAATTTCATATGAAGATACTCGCACCTTCCCGTAATAACCTTAGATAAACAGCTATCCAGTCTAGCAGGGAACTGCAGTTTTCATGCATTCTCGCTCATTTCTCTGCTTGAAAGATTGAAATATCCTGTAAAATTCTTTCATGTCACATCACATGGATGAATCATTGCATGAATTCTATTTTTACCTTTATGTGACCTTTGACCTCTGTGCTCTTAATTCATAATCAGGTGATCAACAAGGACCTAGCAGAGATGCAGCATTTGCAGGAGGAGAGGGTTGACATGAATGCTGAGCTCGAGGAGGTGATCTTTAATGATGCCTTCTCTTACAGAGACCATGTGAGTGAGAAGATACTTGTATATGTGAGAAACAGAAACTAGAAGTAAAAATGATTTTATAAATGATCTAGTGTCGTATCAGTACAGTGAGGCTATAAGCCAGTGTAATATATGATTACTGTTATATTAAATCCAGATAACCTCATAAATGACAAAACTCCCATCCCTTGACAACTACTACCAGGATAAGGTCGTGTACACTTACCCCAAGATAGTTCTTCATTTACTGTCTGGTTTCAGTTGTTTTCACAGCATTCACTATCAATCGTTATTTCTGTTGTTGTTGACTATTTTGATTAATATACATTAACAAAATATATTAAAATTGTTATTATTTATCTGTGTCATTGTTGCTGTATTGACATCAGTATCATCATGGTTATCATGATAATTATCTTTATCATATTGTAATCATCATTATTTGTGACATTTATAACTATTATTGAATTTATTTTCATCATCATCATTCCCATATTTTTCTCATTTCATTTCCTAGAGTGAGACCTTGGGTAGGATAAAAATGGCAATCAACAATCTGGTGGATAAGTGTCACAAGAAACATGACGAACCTCTTGAGACGTTAGACTATGAAGAGAAGCTTCACTTGATCATGGTAAGACAACCTCTTTGAAAGGAAATTACTTGGCTCAATTTTGCAAGAAACTACCACAACCATATGTGTCTGTTGATATTTCCAACCAACCGATGTTAAAAACACATTTTGTAACATATATATATATATATACAGTTTGCAAATGAAGTCCATGAACCTATTCTTATGATACTTTCTTGCAAGAAGCCCCTGTACATATATAAATTTAGTTCTTGGATTAAGCCAACATTTTACTTAGCTAAGTGAATTGGTTCAAGTCATATTCAGATCAAATTGCACAATGTATTTCCAAATCAGATTCAAATCTTATTTTAATATTTATGATACATTTGATCAATCTGCAGTACTGGTATATACATTTTATTGCCATTAGGCCTGAGTCATGTCGGGATTTTCATAAACCGGGTCCCGACGGCCTCGCACCGATCGGGACCCGGTGTCCCGAAATCAGCTCGCAGGATTTGTCACTTGCCTGTATAAAAACGCATATCATCGGTATGTCCCTTAAAAGTGACCTTTTTTATCAATCAAATAAATCAACACATGCATACCTGGGCTCAGATCGGTATATTATTCCATTTGACATTATTTTCATCCATGATTGGCGATATTTAGTGCCGTTATCGTGCCTCTAAAAGTTAAAAAAACTGGGGCAAAAATAGAAAGACAACATTCGAGCCGCCATTTTGATTCATGCAGGTTGAATAAATTGGGTCAAAAAATATGAATGTTAGAATAATAAAACGGCCTTCTAAAAAGTACTTCCTTACAACATACCGATCGAATAATTTTAAAAAGACAAAATAGATATTTTTTCTTTGATTTTGAACAACGCATGCTTCTTTTAAAAGCTGAAAATAACTTGGTAATCACAAGAAGTTTCGATACGGATAGCTGTTGCAAGGCAAGTTCAGACTAGTCTCGGAAAAATGCGCCAGTGCACCTCGTTAGCTGTAATGCGTGCCCAAACGAACCCAAACAAAGACGTGATCGTAACGAGAAAAAAATCATTAAAAACTACGAGAGCACAATTGGAAAGACAATATACTCAAAATTATCGTAAGCAGATACATAACTTGGAGGAAGAATACAATAGTTGTCCAAGAAAAGCCACAGAAATAGTGATAATCGAGGAGTAACTGGGTACATTTTTATCGCAAGGGGCCTTGCTGCTGCAAATACTCGAATCCTTTGTTATACTGCTTTCTACCGTAGAGGGCGGTTTTTGGTTTGCTAGCCTCGTGTTCAATTTAAACACGTGTAATTCGGAAATCGCAGCAGGGCCATTCCGATAATGATTGTACCTATAGTAACTCCTTAAATATCACTATTTCTGTGGCTTTTCTTGGACAACTATTGTATTCTCCCTCCAAGTTATGTATCTGCTTACGATAATTTTGAGTATATTGTCTTTCCAATTGTGCTCTCGTAGTTTTTAATGATTTTTTTCTCGTTACGATCACGTCTTTGTTTGGGTTCGTTTGGGCACGCATTACAGCTAACGACGTGCACTGGCGCATTTTTCCGAGACTAGTCTGAACTTGCCTTGCAACAGCTATCCGTATCGAAACTTCTTGTGATTACCAAGTAATTTTCAGCTTTTAAAAGAAGCATGCGGTGTTCAAAATCAAAGAAAAAATATCTATTTTGATTTTTAAAATTATTCGATCGGTATGTTGTAAGGAAGTACTTTTTAGAAAGCCGTTTTATTATTCAAACATTAACGTTTCTTTCAACCTGATTTATTAATCCTGCCGAGAGACCCGGCCAGTATAGTAGCTAGCTAGCAGCTGGCAACAACAACGCCATGGGGCGAACTGCTCTGCAACCCATATTTATATCAGCAGTTCGGATTGATTCAGGATGAGCTAGAATATGATTGGTAACAATTAAATACTTAAGTTTTAAGGTGGATTGATTTTAGTGGTGTGCAAAACTGCAATTTCTTACATATTTCATTATTTTTTTCGGAGCGTCGGTTCTCAAAAAAAGAAACCGGGACCCGACGGCAACGGTCGGGTCCCGGTGTGATCGACCGTACCGACTCAAGCCTAATTGCCATCATATGTTTTTTGTTTTCTCTTAGGATTAAGGTAAATGATGTGAAAGATATTCATTTGTTTTTTCACTTTCAGAACTTTGTAGTTGATAAGATCCATGTAGAGAGGATGGCCAGGCAAGGTTTCGTTCTATCATCCGCATCGTCTTCAGGCAAACGAGAGAGGACGAGAGCAAAACAAGATCAAACATGAGAGGTGCTCCCTTTCAGGTGATCTTTTGAAAAGACTATTTTAGATATCAAAGACACTTTGTTTGTGTATGTCCGCTGTAATTGGGAGTGTGTCTGCATCGTTATGTTTATGTCGAGTGAACAAGTTATGATACAGGCTTAATGCAGAGATCAGTGATACAGAAGGGGCAGTGTATATCATTGGCATCAGGATTGGAGCAGTGAGATCAAAAGGAGATATGAAGAGCAGATGTCCAACTAAAGCCTCGGTCACAAATGCGGGAAGACAATGGAAAAACGGAGGTTCGTACGAAATTATCGTTCGTACAAACCTTTGTGACCGTAGCATTAATGTAAGTGTCAAGTCATCGTGGGCGGAGCAGATAATGTAAATTTTGTAAGCATGCAGTCACAATGTGTATTACATGCATATGATATTGCGTGTCAGTACTTATTAAGGGCACAAGCATGTGAATACCCTTCCCATCAAATTAATATTTCATCTGCTAATCTTCTTCTGGGTCTGTGACAAAACAAATTTTGTGCTAACACCCTTCTATTAGGCACAGAATGATGAGGGGTCCCGAAAATGGTCTGCCTTGTCTTAAATGAAACTGCTGACATTTAGTTTACTGGGAGAATAGTAAAATGGCTACTTGTAAGCTATGTAACATATGATTAAGTCTTGGTGTGAAACAAATTTATAGACCTTTGCAATCGATTTAAGAATATTCTTAGTAACGAAATTGAAATTTGTATGATTTTGATTGTTATGCCTCCGTTACGAAGTAGCCGGTGGCCTTATGTTTTCGGGTTGTCCGTCCGTCCGTACGTACGTACGTCCGACGGTACGTCCCGTTCTCGTGATCGCGTTATCTGAAGAACCGATTGATGGATTCCTGCCAAACTTTGGTCATGTATGTATCTTACAGAGCCGGTGAACTGATTAGATTTTGGGGTCACGAGGTCAAAGGTCAAAGGTCACAGGGCTCATTATGTATGCAAAAACAGCTCGTGATCGCGTTATCTGAAGAACCGATTGATGGATTCCTGCCAAACTTTGGTCATGTATGTATCTTACAGAGCCGGTGAACTGATTAGATTTTGGGGTCATGAGGTCAAAGGTCAAAGGTCACAG
The DNA here is from genome assembly GCA_035222895.1 of Strongylocentrotus droebachiensis. Classification (NCBI taxonomy): domain Eukaryota; kingdom Metazoa; phylum Echinodermata; class Echinoidea; order Camarodonta; family Strongylocentrotidae; genus Strongylocentrotus; species Strongylocentrotus droebachiensis. Next base: position 47,263 of record JAVYIG010006579.1, read on the forward strand.
GGCTCATTATGTATGCAAAAACAGCTCGTGATCGCGTTATCTGAAGAACCGATTGATGGATTCCTGCCAAACTTTGGTCATGTATGTATCTTACAGAGCCGATGAACTGATTAGATTTTGGGGTCACGAGGTCAAAGGTCAAAGGTCACAGGGCTCATTATGTATGCAAAAATAGCTTGTGATCGCGTTATCTAAAGAACCGATTGATGGATTCCTGCCAAACTTAGGTCATGTATGTTACTTGCAGAGCCGATGAACTGATTAGATTTTGGGGTCATGAGGTCAAGGTCAAAGGTCATGCGGCTCATTATGTATGCAAAAATAGCTTATGAACGCATTCTCATTAGAACTGACAGATGGATTACTATTTAACTCTGGACATCTTGCAGAGCCAATGAACTGAGTAAATTTTAGGGTCATGAGGTCAAAGATCAAAGGGTCATATATGTACATGAGAAATTGCTTGTAATCACGATATTCTGAGAACCTGTTAATGGATTACAATTGAACTTGAATTTGAAAAATATCTTCTGTTTTGGTTTGTAAAATTGCTCTATGACGGAGGCATCATTTTGACTGCGCGCATTTGAAGTTCCATCTAGTTTACTATATTCTACTTTAATTTCAAATTTGGAACACAGAAACTAGATTTCAGAATTATGGCCTCCAAATCAAATCTTCTGTTACATTATGACATCCTAGATAGAACAAAGATGACAAACATTAATATTTTATGAATAGATTTCATGTTTTTCAAATTAACTTATCATTGCCCAATCTATGTAAGAGAAAACTACAGCACCCCTTAAATCGAGTTAACACATATAATAAAGCAGTTTTGTCTTTGTTTACAGGAAAGTAGTGATTTAGATACTACAATAAAAACTAAAGGAATCTAATCAAGTTTGCAAATGTTGTTTACATGTTACTGAGCAAAATTCATAGTTGTAATGAAGTGATCAAAATGCATGAACAAAGGTATACTGATAACATCGAAATCAAACATTCTTTGAATATATTAGATGTCAAAATCATGAATCATTGAAGAGATCTATGGACAATATTTTACCTCATATATTTAGGCATATCTTTCATTAAATTGATTGAAGTATTAACTGTTGAAACTAGAAAGTATGAATTTTCGCCTTGCACTTGTAACTTGAGATTAGAATATATATATTGTTAATGACTACTTTGTTGTCTGGTTTTGATAAACATACATTTAATCATGTTTCAGCAATTGGACCTTGCTCATTATGGAGAAATATGAGAGAATTAGGAGATTGACAGAGCTGTATTTTTGGGTAAATTTGTCCTCCTTTTTAGGTATTTCTAGAAGCCAACATAATTTTCTGACAGTTTTTTTGTTAACGTTACAAAAAGATTATGCATTAAGAGCAAACTTAAACTACAGTATGCATATCATGTCGATGTAAAACTCTTGCCAGTACTGAATTGTGAATTTTTATATGTGTATGTAGAATGTTTTAAATATGTGTTCATGCATCTCTCATGCATATTCTTTCTTATGCATTTTGGTGTAAAGCATGCAATTTACACAGTTAAGTGACTTTTAAGCTATGACTTCATTTGCAGGGCTCATTTTAATTGAGAAACGAGAGAAGGCTCATTTTACCTCATATTTTGCCACAGCCCAGTCCGATTGGACCTTCTGTAAAGTTGTCTCACTCTCGAGAGCTGACATGACATGATCAACATGTTGGTCTTAATTGCTGGCCTCCTGTCAATTTTTCTGACGGTTTGTTCTTAGGCTGTTGGTCTGTTTAAAAGAACAGCCACTCTCTCTCTGATTGTATAACAACCACAGAAATTTGAATGTTATTACTGTGACTAATGGAATTTAACAGCCGTACCCTGTATTTCAGTATTTGTGTGGTGAAAAGCCCCCTTATGGACTACTTTGAACATGTCTATCACAGATGATCAAGAAGCCTGCATTAAACTCTCCCCCCTTCTGGACGATTCCCGCATGTTTGAGATCATATCTTTATTTGATATTAATTTGTATATATTTTTTTGTATGTGTTATATGCAAAAATAAAGTTATCACTATTTAATATTTTGTATATTTTAACGAGTTAGTGTGTGAATGAAGGAACACAGAACCAGGGTCAGACAGCCAGATCGAGAGACAGGGAGAGAGAAAGAGAGAGATGAGAGAGAGGGGAATAGCGAAAGGGAGACATTTGTAGAGGGTGGGGGGGGGGGGAGTTACGATATTAATGGAGAGGAATGGATAAAAAGAAAGAAATGTGACATATCATAAAATAATATGTTTAAAACTAGAGATGGCGATAGAACACTTCAACACGCCGCTTCTTTGAGGGTTGAATGTATGTAGCGTGCAGAACACTTTTAAACATATTTTAACTGGTCAATTTATTATCACATGAACAGGTACTTGTCACTATAATCTTTTAAACGCGAGACGGCGCTAGACCACACAAAAACGCTTTAGTCTTCTCAAGGGTTGAAGAAATTCGGCTGTCGGGTGATCAAATTCTTTAGAATAAGCTGAACAATGAGCGATGGTCATTTATAATTATATTTGATGTAAACATGTTTAATTGTGATAACCTACTACATTCACCTGTACAAGTTATTGTAGTTCCATCATTTATCCCTTCGTATAATACAAAATCGAAATTGAATTTAGTTTTTATAGTAGAAATGATTTCCAACACGTGTGTAGGTAAGTTGCTACAAGTTTTACTTTGATTTGCATAATACATGAATACCTCCATAGATCTTTCCCGAGAGTCATGCGAATATACAACCTGATATGATTATCTGATATAAAGTTTTACACTGTTCAAGGTTATTGGTTATTTTTTCTGTAACATACGACAAAATAGTTTGGACTTTCAAATCTGTACAACGCATGAAACATCAAAAGAGTATCGGAACATATGATCGCAGTTGGATTAAAATCAATTATATTAATTGCTACTTCAGTAGTGCAAAGCCAGGGCGTCGCCAGAAGAGTGTGGGATGTGACACCCCATCCCCGTCAGCATAGCCTATCGGCAAATTTATATATATATATATATATTTTAAAACCTTGATGGCAACTCCCAACAACTTGATGACTTTTAATTTCTTCCTTATAAATTGTTTTGCAAATTTGTCAACAAATTAGAATATCTGATTACTTTTATTCTCTTTTTGTTTATTAACAAATTTATGACAAAAAGTCCCCCCCCCCCTCGGCCCTCCTGCCCTTCTAGCGACACCCCTTGCACATAACAGGGTCACCACGGGAAGGTAGCAGCATGACCCCGTGTTAGTAAAAAATAAAATGAAAAAGAAAAAAAACATAGGCGAAATAATACATATATGGTAATTTTTGTTAGTATAATCGGGGACCTCGGTTGGAGAAACGAAAGCTCTGTTGATGATGCAGAAATAACCAAATGGATAAAAACATAACTATATAATGTGGATAATTTATTGAATATCAAAGTGACAGGTTGCGATACCTCTGGTAAAAAGCTGAGGCGGTGGCAGCATGCAGTGGCTGCAGCAGCATTGTACGGCAGCAGCAGCATTGCACGGCAGCAGCAGTGGCAGCAGCAGCGGTGGTAGCAGCATATTGCACGGCAGCAGCAGTGGCAGCAGCAGCATTGCACGGCAGCAGCAGTGGCAGCATTATTGCATGGCAGCCGCAGTGGCATCAGCAGCATTGCATGTCAGCAGCAGTGGCAGCAGCATTGCATGACAGCCGCAGTGGCAGCAACAGCAGTGGCAGCAACATTGGCAACAGCAGCACAATTACATGGCAGCAGCAGCAGTGGCAGCAGTGACAGCAGCAGCAGCAGCAGCATTGCATGACAGCAGCATTGCACTGCAGCAGCATGCAGCAGCATTGCATGGCAGCCGCAGTGGCAGCAGCAGCAGCATTGCATGGCAGCCGCAGTGGCAGCAGCAGCAGCATTGCATGGCAGCCGCAGTGGCAGCAGTGACAGCAGTGGCAGCAGCAGCAGCAGCATTGCATGGCAGCAGCGACAGAAGGAGGAAGATGGAGAGATCAAGGAGTAAGCGGAGCTTTAGGGAGGGGGAGAATAATTTGTGTTTAAAGACTTAACTCACTAGACCACCAAAAGTACGCATGTATAGTAAAAGGTAACAAATTCACACAAGAGTATCTTTCATTTAACAAAACTAAAATACAAAATCAAAATATGAAAATTAAGTAATGACAGATCATAACAAACAAAAAACATCACAGACATGTTATTCAAGATGCAAAAATATGTAACTCAAAAAAATATAGAAACAAAATACATTTGCGGTATTAGCGGTTAGTATCATAAATAAAGAAAACAATATTTGTATCCAGCGTACACATTTTTCAGATGATGCACAATTTAGAGCAAAACATAATGTTATTTGAAGCACAGGTGCTATACTGGTAAGAAAAATAGCAGCATTCGTGTTGTTTTAATAACTGTTAAATGGAAATCAAAGCTGTGGAGATGAATATGGAAGAAACCAAAGCAGTTGACGTGATTATTATTAGCATTGAATGAAAAATAAACGGGAACAAATTAGTACAAGAATGATTTACAGAAGAAATGATAAATTCAACTATCTCTTAATTGTCATAATAATTCAAATATTGGTACATGTATGTATCTGAAATTATCTTTTTTCATTATCATTATTAACTCAGTGCAATTCAGCCTACAGGCTACAAATTTCAGTATTCTAAACCATTCAATCAATGTTTTTCAATTATGATAGAGGTTTTGTAGTTTAATGTCTTGATGCAAATCATCGCATAATCTAGACATTATAAAACACATCAAGCAACTGAGCTTGTAAATATAAATTTGCAACTACAGTGTTTCATACTGGGTTGTTTGTTACTCACAAAAGCTGGTTAAACATCAGGTTTAACACCGTCCGTACTTCAGGGAACGGTTGTTTCTCAGCCCGTTTTACTAGTTGCTCCAGCGTCATCCCCGTCATCGCCGTGATCAAAGTCGCCATCACATCTGTCGTTTGCACCTGAATATTAAACACTTCTCAATATCGATAAAGCGTGACATTAGGACAAGTCCAAGGCATTTTGTAATTTGCTGTCCCGTTCGTTACCAAGAATAGAGAGAAATTCACAAAATACCAACATTATGATAGTCATTAAATAGTTCTTATCCAGTCTTATCCCAGTTATAGTGCTATCATTGGGTATACTACACTATAAGAATGTTGATGATGTTGATAACGTATGTGACAAAATACCTCTAACTTGCTCATTAGATCTTCCCTCTCTCAGTATATTCCAATCTGAGAAAACGAGCCAGAATGTATGTTTGATATGTTATCGCAACAGTATCCCCTACTTGTGTTATCATGCAAATCCAAATCAATCTTTCCTTTCTCTAAATCTTTTGTTTGATGAAAATGATAGAAAAAATAGTATTTCATATAAGGAATTGGCCTATGATGATTTATTGCCTGTGCAAACCATAAAGACACAAATGTAAATATTTCCATCATATGATAAACTAAATCATTTAAAAACTGTTATCACCTACATGTGCATTAATTGCAGTATATCTTACCTGTGATTTCATAGATTATTGACGAAACATGTGAAAGATGGAAGGGCAATTTGTTGCTCAGTGGATAATAGTTTGTTGCCAAAGGTCGTGGTAGACACTGGTAGATGAAAGGCGACTCGTTGATGACGAGTGATAAATTGTTGACCAAGGTAGTATTAGGTGGAAAATGCAATTTATTTCCTTACGCATGAAAGACTATTGACCAAGCTAGAGGTAGATAGATGGCGACTTGTTGCTCGACGGAAGGTAGATTGTTGACGAAGCAAATGTTAGATGAAATGTGTTTTGATACATAACGAAGCTAGTGGTAGATGAAAGGTGACTTGTTTCACGGCGGATGGAAGATTTCTTGATCAAGCTAGTAGTAGATAAAATTAAAATAAGTTGCATGAGCGATAGTAGATTGTGGATGAAGTCATTGGTAGATTCAAGGAGACTTGTTGCTCGGCCGATGATACCTTGTTGACCAAACTAGTGGTGGGTCATGGAAGGCGACTTGTTGTGTGATATGTGATAAATTGCTTACCAAACTCGTGGCAGACGGAAAGGCGACTTGTTGCTCGGCGAATGGTAGGTGTAGACTTGTTGCATTTCTTACAAATATTATCAATTAGATAAATATTCAAAAATTAAATGACTAAAGACCAAACTGTACATTGAAACGTGTGCGTTGTTGCATTAGGAATGTTAGATCGTTGACATAACAAGTGGTAGTTGAAAGGTGACTTGTTGCGTGGCGGATGTTAGATTGTTAGCGAAGCTAGCGGTAGAAGAAAAGTGTGTTGTTGCATGAGGAATAGTACGTTATTAACGAAACTAGTGGTAGATGGATTGGCTATTTTGTTGCTCCACGGATGGTAGGTTGTTAAAGATGCTAGTGGTAGATGGATTGCGAATTGTTGATCCACGGATGTTAGATTGTTAAAGATGCTAGTGGTAGATGGATGAGCGAATTGTTGATCCACGGATGTTAGATTGTTAAAGATGCTAGTGGTAGATGGATTGCGAATTGTTGATCCACGGGATGTTAGATTTTTGACGCAGCTAGCGATAGATGGATTGGCGAATTGTTGCTCGACGGGTGTTAGATTTTTGACGCAGCTAGCGGTAGATGGATTGCGAATTGTTGCTCCACGAATGTTAGATTGTTAAAGATGCTAGTGGTAGATGGATGGGCGAATTGTTGCTCCACGGATGTTAGATTGTTGACGAAGCTAGTGGTAGATGGATGGGCGAATTGTTGCTCCACGGATGTTAGATTGTTGACGAAGCTAGTGGTAGATGGATGGGCGAACTGTTGCTCCACGGATGTTAGATTGTTGACGAAGCCAGTGGTAGACGAAAGGTGTGTTGTTGCATTAAGAATGATTAATTGTTGTTCAAGCTCGTGGTAGATTGAAGGCGATGCTTGACGGATGGTAGATCGTTGACCAAGCTAGAGGTAGATTCAAAAAGACTTGTTGCTCGGTCGATTATAGATGATATAAATGATTATTTAACTGTAAATAATTACATGTACAATTTCATGTAGGATTACAAAATAAAGGTCATTCAGCTGAGCACTTCGTCATCAATATCCCCTATAAATGTCATTACTGAAGTGAGAAGAGTACAATAATCCGACAACAGACTATAAGATATATATAATACCGTGATATCAGATTACTTAATTTAATAAAATTACCCGCCATAATTGTGACAGAGATCTAAGGATGAACTTGTCGATAAGCAAGTTCTATAAGGTGAACCGTTGCTCCACGGGTTTGAAGATGGTGGTGGTGAAAGACAACGTGACGAACGGTTGATTGTGGGCAAAGATGGTGGTGAATGAGCAAAGACGAATTTAGACGTAGTAAGTGGTTATAAAACTAGGTTGTTGATACACTAGTAATGAGGGTGGTCGATAAATGTCATTATTGACGAAGGAAGTGTTTGAAGAAAGCTTGACGGACGTTAAGATCGTCATCGTGGGTGGTTGACGAACTTGGTTGTTGACGAAGATGGTTTGGTGAAGGTAATTGTTGACGAAGGCAATGATGGAAGAAAACTTGATGGATGATAGATTGTTGACAAGGGTGGTGAACGAAGATGAGTGTTGATGAAGGTTGATTGTTGAAGAGGGTGGTCGGTGAAAGTCATTGTTGACGAAGAGAGTGTGTGAAGAAAACTTGACGGACGTTAAGATTGTTAACGAGGGTGGTTGACGAATTTGATTGTGGAGCGGTGGAAGAAAACTGGACGGATGATACATTGTTAACGAAGGTGTTCGACGAAGTACATTTATGACGAGGGTGGTTGACAAAGTTGATTGTTGATGAGGGTAGTTGGTGAAGATCATTGTTGACGAAGAGAGTGGGTGAAGAAAACTTGACGGACGTTAAGATTGTTAACAAGGGTGGTTGAAAAAAGATGATTGTTGACGAAGGTTATTGACGAAGGGATTGATGGAAGAAAACTCGACAGATGATAGATGTTAACGAAGCGAAGATGGTTGACGAAGTTGATTGTTAACAAGGACGGTTTGTGAAGGCCATTGTTGACGAAGATGGAGAAAGAAGAACGCTTGATGGATGCTTACTATTGATGAGGGTTCATGACGAAAGTGTTTATTGACGGAGGGAATGGTAGAACAAAACTTGACGGAGACAAGATTACAATTTTCCATTTCTTTTCTGTGTCCATATCTGTGGCGTCCCAAACCTGTCAAACGAAATGTACATGACATAGTCTCACTATGTAGCTATCAAGCTCCATGGTTTGACACGGGTTCTGATACTAATACCTATCATGTATACCACTAGATCTAAGGATAGAAGATTACGTTTCTTGATTGCCGTTTTTTATCGGACAATGTTTTTTCTCCATCATCCTGGCTAATATGTTCTGCTGATTCTATTTCTAGTGCTGTTAGAGCTATATCTTCTATTCTTAAATAGCAAACATAGCCTATGTGCTCTTATGAATTCCTTAAAACAATCATACGCTAACGATATATCCCCTAGTTGCATATACTATCATTCTATCAATTTTCTCTTCTATCCTAAATCTCCCATTTTCACCTTTGCCCTTTTTTCCATATTATAATCCATATCATATATGTCTTAGTTTTTTTGCTTTGAACATGTTCATACTTTATTAATTCTAATCTTTACCAATGAATCATTGAACATACTTATTCTACTCTCTTTGCGCTTTGTCTAACTTGCTGTCATATTCCAGTATTCTTTTCAATTATATGATTCTTATTTTTAATGTTTAACTACTTATATCATTTTTAACTTAAAATAAGTATCTTCTATATCTACATTGCTGCTATATTCATGTAAAATATAATAGTGCTATCATGTATTACACTAAAATATTACTGTCATCTATTTATTTTTAAAAAAATTCTAAATGACTTTTAGATCTAATCTTCCACCAATAATTCAACTTCTCCGCTCCACGTTGCCTCACTGTTGTTCCATCTAGTTTATAGAATCAGTCAATTAATTAATAATATAAATTATGAAAATATGATAATGATATCAATATCATAACACAACAATAAAAATGATAATAAAAGTAATAATAATAAAATATTAGTTATTAATTGCGTTATACGACAAACCAGTAAATTATAACAATTGTAATAACTCCTTTTGCTTAATAATAGCCTAGATCTAGATCTTTATAGAACGGTAGTTTGTCTAGGCATCTAAAGAGTTAATCAATTTCATGCCTAATGCTAATGTTAAGCTGTGTATGATTACTCGTCAATGACCATATTCTAATCCATTTAGTGTCTTTGTTTATTGCTTAATCTCTTGCTAATTTTAACGATAATTAAAGTCAACAACTAGCCTAGGGTCTATGATCTTATCACGTGCATGGGAGTGTGGGACTTTAAGGTTTTGAGTTGTTATTACTTATTACTACAATATTGTCAAACAGTTGTCAAACAATAATGACTAAAGGTATAAAAGTGTACGGCAATGGCAATGCAGAATATAGACCTACACTTAGTATGTAATTTTTTTAAAAACAAGATCAAAGTAATGAAACTTACCGCGAAAACTTACCAAATGGATGTGTCCATGATGTAAAATGCTGCATTTATTCTAGATGTTATGCCTGAGGCCCTGATGACTCTGTATTGTTCACCATGCAACAAACGAAAACGACAAAAACGAACGAACGAACGAGCGAACGAAAGAAACGAGCGAAAGATCAAACGGAAGAACGAAGTGCAGACGAACGAATGAACGATATCGAACGAACGATTTAACGAACGAATATCGTTGACAAAGTATCAATTTCAACGAAAATTTCACCCGCCGAAATTTTCGTTAAAATTGTCGGAAAAAAGAAAGTTTTGCCGCCCGACTAGCGGACTTTACGGAGACGTGTCTATCGAAAGAGTCACATAACTTTTGACACACACGAAACATTCTCTCAATCAACAACTAAAAATGAATACCCATAGGTGGCAACGCAACAATCTTCTTGATATGAAACCATACATTTTAAAGAGATAGGTTAAGATCAAGCTTAAGTCAGGCGCCTACAAGGGACCTATCAATTTGCCTAACTGACTTACACTACGAATCCTGGCATTAAACCTAGCCTTACGACCCATCTCAATAAATTTCACAGTTTCATTAAGATCATTAAGTGATATTGCTGTATTGTTCTACAGGTATTACTAACTTTGTACAGTATCAGCATTCTCAGGTTCCATTTTGTCCTGGTTGGTAAGGCTGGCAGGGATGATAATCCATAAAAGATCCATCCAAAACATAGAATTCAGCTCCGCAAACAACTTGGGTTCATAAACAAAATCCTTCTCCAAAGCTCCACAAATATTCTCCTTTCTGCAAGTGCTCATAACTAGTCAATTCTATAGTTATAAGTCATCGGTGGTAAAACAATTGATAAAAGTTTACCTTTGCCTCGGCAAGCCACCTGCCCAGCGCAGACCTATCAACAAACCTCCCGTAAGGTTCGGATTAGTCGGGCCGACACTGCAGCTCGGGCAAGCTCTGGCGTGAAAAAGATATGAGAATTGTCACTTCAGTTGTGTCACCTGCAGACGATGAAAGTTTAAAGAGATGTCCATCTATGAAACTCTTGTTTTCCACCGGTTCAATGTCTCAAGTTAACCGTCACATGCCACCTCGCCCTTATGAAGATAATCCAAACTATAAAAATGATTTCCAAACCGCAATTATCCTGGTTTTAAAGGCAGTTTTATCTTTCCTCTGAAAGATGATCAAGAGGTCGCTCAGGTGATGAAATTTGTGCTGCATTTGATTTGGTGCCGTCTGCACCTGTCAAATGCTGCCGCTAATTTGCATAACAATAGGGGGTGAAATGCACCTGAGAAAGAAACGTGCTGGCATGTTGGAAGAATGACATCACAATGCTGTTATGAAGTATATGAATGAACTCGGCAATCGAACATACAAGTTTTCATGAACAAATCTGTATACTAAATGTATTTAAATTCATACATGTTTCCCGTAGCTGTATTGGTATCAGGCCAGGGGTGGTACAACTATGAAAGGTTAGCCTTTGCCTCGGCAAGCCACTTGCAAGCCAGGAACAGAGGAAATCTTTTTTTCTTTCTTTTGCATTTGTGTCTGCTCAGACTCAAACCTCAAACCCACTCGCAGGACGAAAGTCGCGAGACCCAGACGATGACCCGATGGAAACCACACAGCCTCATTGCAGGATTGCGTCTTTTAAAAGATATAAATGTCTTAATTTTCTTAGTATTTCCTCTCCAATAAGCCTTCAATTATCATGAGCCAACAAGCACCCTCTACCGTAAACTTATGCAACATTTTCTTTTCTTTTCATACATCAGTTGTTTCTATAAGCCATGTTCAGACGGGGCTTCCTATAGTCGGCGTAAATTTTTCCCTGCAGCAATAAATATTTGACTTATACCTTTCGTTGTCCATACGCTCTTACTCGGACCAGGGAGGTGCTAGGACATAGATAGGTTCATAGTCAGAAAGCAGACTATTTACATTGGGTGTTGTAATGCCGCATATGCCATTTTTGCCCGATTTAGCACCTTTGAAGAAGAAAAAAATTGTGGTTCTCAGGTGGCACCACCCCTTACAAAACCCATTCACATGAAGAAAAAAGATAGTGCAAAGGTTTGTTTTCGTATGCTTATTTTCCCCACCTCTCTTCTTCCTGGTAATGTTATTTGACAATTGTAAACGTTGCTTAAATTTACAAATAAATATGAAGGGATTTCTTTTCTTCTCCGGCTTCTCCATCTCCTTCTACTTCCTTCTCTTCTTCTTTTTCTTCTTCTCGTCCTTCTCCTCATTTTTCATTTTCTTATTTTTTTCTTTTTAATTGGAGATGATGTACCCCCCCCCCCCCCAAATTTGGGGGCCGCCCCTGATAATCGTACGAATTAAATTATCCGGTGAATGTAGTAGTTCGTAACAAGTAAACATGTTTACTTTTGAGAGCATACTAAATAGACTTATTAAGCACAACAATGACTTCATTAACATCACTCATTGTCTAGCCTATTCGAAAGAATTTGAACACCTGACAGACAGCCGAAATTCTTCAACCCTTGAGGACACTGCAGTGTTTTGGAGTGGTCTAGCGCCATCTCGCGTTTTAAAACATTATAGTGAGATGTACCAGTTCCGTACGTTCATTTGATGATAAATTGACAATTTCAAATAAGTTTTCTGCATACTTCTGTGAATTTTTTTGGAGGTGATATAGGCCATATTTGCAAACGATGGAGGGGATAAGGAAAGAATTACAAAGTTGGGCGAAGGTAGTGGGAGTGGGAATAAGGAGAGAGGGGAAATGGAAGAGAGGATAAGAAGAAAGAGAGAGAGAGAGAGATCGAGAGAGAGAGAGACAGAGAGAGAGAGAGAGAGAGAGAGACAGACGGAGAAATGAGGTTGACAAAGAAGGGAAGAGAATGGATAACAATATAACATAGATAATAACGTTAAAGAAAAGAGATTAGAAAGGGGGATTTCCATAGGGGTCCACCACCACATATATCACAGTTAAAAATGGATTTGAAAAAATAATATCAAACACGTTAAAAAAATGAATGAATGAAATTATGAAAATAGCTAAGAAACAATGGAGAGACAAACAGTGGAGAGAAAAAAAGAGAGAGAGATACAAATAGAGAGAGAAGGAGAGGCGGGGGTATTTGGTGACTAATTTAACTTGTGTTAAAAAAATACTAGATCAATTTTTTTTCTCACATTGTATATCTTTATCTCCATCTCCCTATAATATATTAAACGAGAGGTGGCGCCTAGACCACTCCCAAACCATGCCGTGTCCTCAAGGGTAGAAGAATGTCGGCTGTCGGGTTTTCAAATTCTTTGACACACGGTTTTGGAGTGGTCTAGCGCCATCTCTCGTTTAAAACATTGTAGTAAGATGTGCGAGTTCTGCTCATGGCACTTGATAATACATTGACAAGTTCAAATATATATCAAAGCTTTATGCAAACTTCTATAGCAGATTTAAAAGCGATATAAGTCAGATTATATTTGCAACGGGGGAAGGGGGTAAGCGATAATTACACAGTGGGACGAGGTAAAGGGAGGGGACAAGCTAGCTTGGAGAGAGGGAAGATTATAGAGGAAGAGAGAGGGGAGAAACGAGGTTGAGAAAGAGGGGAAGAGTAAGAACAATGTAGATCGATGAGAGAGAGAGAGAGAGAGAGGTATTTTGTGATTAATTTAACTCGTGTTCAAAAAGGACTAGTACAATTTCAACACCACGATTCAGACTCCATTATACCATAATGTTTTAAACGAGAGGTGGCGCTGACCACTCCACAACACTTTCGTGTGTTTACTTTTTTTGTTGGTACTCAACGCCCACAAAACTTTTTTTCCTTTTTGTTTGTTGGGGGGGGGGGGGGGGCAAGGGGCCCTGGATCCTCCACTGACAGAAACATTTATATCTGTGGAAATCGCTCTTTCTCTTTGTCATGATACAGTTTAACCCCCCCCCCCCCCCCCCCCCCGCGTACGCGCCTGACTACCAGCATTCATTGTCCAGTCCAGCTAATTCAAAAAAAATTGAACACCTGACAGCCGAAATTCGTCAACCCTTGAAGGACACGACAGTGTTTTGGAGTGGCCTAGCGCCATCTCTTGTTTAAAACATTATAGTGAGCTGTATATCCGACGATCATGGCTGTTGCAAATTGGTTTCATAGACCAGTTCAAAATATATCAAGTTTCATGCACGCTTCTGGGACATACTTTTCAAATGCAATAAATGCCAGATTAAGGTAAAGTTTTGCAATGTCGGGGAGCTTGCAACAGGGAGGGGGTAGAGAGATACAGACAGATGGGGAGGCAAGAGAGTTGGAGAAAGAAAGATAAAAGATGTAGAGATATAGGGGAAGAGCAATAAAGAGAGAGAGAGAGAGAGAGAGAGAGAGAGAGTGAATTCCACAGATAAAAATGCATCAAAATTATAAATAATATATAAGATACTGAAAATAAATAACTGAAAATGAAAAAATAAAAAAACAATACAGAAACTAGACAATTAGAATATAACTAATGCAAAATAATACGAAATGAAATAAAGATAAGGATTATAAGAAGGACATGAGGCTTAGTTTAACACTAAAATCTTAATTCACTATAAAATCATATGTAACATATCAAAACATATAAAAACAAAGACAAATGGAAATGGAACGAGAGTAGGGGAGAAGAAGCTAGGGGTCGTCAATCATATTTTGTTCAGGATATGCATGAATGATTCAGATTCAGATTCAGATTAATTTTATTGGTCCATTAGGATACTAGATCACTTCAAAACACTGTCATGTCATCAAAGGGTTCAAGAATGTCAGCGGGTGTCTTTCGAAGTTGCTCGATATAAATCAGTGATGACAATAATATGTTAAATAGGCAATTTTGTAATGCTCTCGGATATATACACGTTTGCATATATTGAAGAACTTTTATATTCACATTTGTGAGCTATTCCATATGTATATTTTAATAATGATGAAGCAAATAAATTGCCATCACGTTTTCTTTCCATCTTTGTTAGTAATCCTGAAGATAATCATGCAGCTGTACGGCAACATTCTTCAACCCTTGAGGACACTGCAGTGTTTTTGAGTGGTGTAGCGTCATCTTTCGTTTAAAACATTATACTGTTATGCATTGATGTTGTGTAATAACATATGTAATAACGGTACCTTCAAAACAAAAAATCCCCACTTGGGCATAGATTCCCTGTGCTTGCGAGTCAAACTACCGACAGAAATATTGACAATCTACAGTACTTTTTTCTTCATTTTTACTTTATTTTCCTTCGATAGGTTGTTAATGGCATACATACACAATAATAATAATGATAATGCTTTATTGCCGACACGAGTCTCAACATCATGCCCTCCATAAATATCACAAATATTCTGTACAAGTAGAAAATATCTTTGGAGTAAAATGAGTACTATGCATTTATGCACAAGACCAATATGTGATTTATGGCAAAGTATGTTTATCAATCTAAGGCTCGTCTTGAGTTCTGGGCCCTGTAACACAAAGGTTTGCGATCAATTGTAAATTTGAAATAATGATTCTGATTGGTTAACATCAGCCCTCCTAACAATAAGTACATATGCAACGATGATCTTGATTGGCCATTACCATTTTGCAATCGATTGCCAACTTTTGTGTTACGGAGGCCCTGGTAATGGATTCCAATTCGAGAGAAACATCCTTCAAATGTGGTAAATGGGTTATTTTTTTCCAGTAAAATGTTTACAACTTTACAAAAACTTGCTGGAAGTACAATTCACTGATAAGCACAACTCACATTTGCACCGACTTGAGACCATGCGTTGTGTGCACTATAGTGGAACCACTAGCATAATTTCCTCATCAGTCTTCACTTAATTATCATTTAGCCCTCATTCATTTTCAACCAATTCCCTTCTGATTTTTCAGCAGATGGAATTTTATAGAAGTGTTCAAGACTGAAGTGGCGGTTTTGTTTCATTTTGACTGAATTCAATTTCATTATCAGAATTCAAAATTATCTTGAAGATATTTCGTTAATAGTACTTGTCCTGTGCATACTGATATTGTATGCAAAACTTTTCATGGTTTAAGCAGAGACACGTCTCTGGTTAAATAAGAAGACTTCAAATTCTACAAAGTCTGCTCGAAGTTCATGTCAAGACATGTTATAAAAAGCACTGCTCGCTCTGCATTTGTTAAACTACTGTAAAGCAGAAATTACATTAATTTTTGCACATTTTGAGCAACATACTAAAAGCAAGAGATAAAAGCATTCAAGAGGATTTTCATGCCCTCTAAGCATATTTGAAGAAAGTCACATTTGTCGATGACGCAGTGGTACAGTGCATACTAAAAAACAGAAGTACCTATACACATGTTTTTACGATAATCTCTACAAAATAATTGACTACCGGTATGCATCTCCTCTCTGCTCCCATGTAAAGCAAGTCCTGGGGGCGTTTCACAAAACTTGTCTTCAGTGACAAATGACAGTTTTTGTTATAAGCTACTGAAATCCTTGCTTCTGATTGGTTATCAGCAGATTTGTCACTGATTTGGTCATTTGTCATTGAAAAAAGGCTTTGTGAAACGGGACCCAGGTCTTGAACCAACGACTTTATCTGATCTGCATGACACATTCTGTAAGAGGATCCACATGATCTCTTAAGGAGTGTATCATTCAATTAAGGGATACAGACTTAATTGGGCCAGTATTGAATTCAGGACTTACATCGGGAAACAAGTATTATACTTAGTTTTCGGCTTAGATAAATCACTTAGCCAACTTTGGTATATAGTTGAAGCTCTTGGCTAAGTATTTTACCTTAAGTTTAAGACAGCTCCCAAGCTGGTTTAAGTCAATTGTTTTAGAGGCCTTGATTGGCAGGCATGTAGTTTACTTTAAAGTCATCATATGCCGTGCACACATTTATTAGAGTGCATTTAATGCGACACATTTATTTTGGATTGACCATGTGATGTCACAATACTTATCAGAAGTCGGCTTGCTTAAATAGGTAATATACTCAGATGTAATCTGAATACAAGTTAAAACAAATAACTTGGCAAAGCAAAAAGTTAAGTAAAATACTGACTTAATCTGTGTACTGAATTGAATATGGCCCCTGTTGTCAAACTACTGGTTTTAAATTTGTTACTTCAAGGGGAAAATGGAATAAAACCAATTGCACTTCGTTCAACAGATATACAAACTCCACAACTCTCAACCAATGATACATGTATGTGCATAACCATTTGTAAATCAAGTCAGACCCTAAATAGAAAGAAAAAAAATACAATAAAAGTAATAGTAAGGCCAATGTTCATATTGAAAACATGTTCATGCATATTCGGTGGGTTCATATATTTTTCTCCCCCTTAAGACACATACTGTTTAAACAGAGTTGGGATGGAAAAAAATGGTATTTCAGTTATATGTACTCAAAGCAGTTACAATGTAAGAGCTACAGAGCAGTTCTCTTTGTGCTGGAGACATTACAAATAATATACACATCCTCTTAATGAAAGTTATGACCTTTGACCTGCTGCTGATCATAATTTCATCAGCAGACTTCTGCAATGAACAGTTCAGAAGATAATAATTAAGATTCTAACTGGTAGTGTGCTAATCAAGCTCGAGACATACAGCCATCCGACAAACGACGCAACTTCTTACTGATTTGAAGTCAATTTTTAAATTCTCTCCACTCAAAACAGGACATGGAAATTTTGTTATGGTGATTCACTTTTTGTGAAATCAACTGAGAGAAAATTTGGTATGCAAAATGTACCAAAACTAAGCCTTAAATTTATTTGAACTTGGACGTTATATAACATGCAATAAGCTTTACGTTCTAAATAAAATTTGGAGTGGATTTTAAAATATTATTATTATTATTATTAATTATTAAATGCATCAATTGGCCAACCCTGTGAAGCCAAATATATTTTTGCACTTGCACAGTGTACAATAATCAAACTAAAAAATGACAGCATAATGAGCATATGAGGGGAAAGCACTTTAAAGATGAAAGCCCTTGAACATTTTGGCTGACACGAAGAACAAGATATTCTTTGTACAGGTGGAGAAAAAGGCAATTACATGAATATAATCATGAACATCCCTATGAGTATAAGATCATGAACAGTATACAAATAAATGAAAGGTAAAAGTTTAGTTTCAAATACTTTAAATTTAAACAATCTTAGAGATAACATAATGAGGGTAAAAATATTGATTACACTATGCATACATTTAATACAATTATATTACAATAATTTACTTGAATGTACAGTGATTTCAAGGGTTGATTCAGTTTTGTTATATCATTGGGAATCAATCATAAATAAATTATCAATTTCAATTATACAGATATCATCCCAATATAATATTCAACCATGGGCGTAAATCCTTACGTAATACCTATTGTTCAGGGGGGGATGAATGAATAGATCATCCCCCCCCCCCTGAACAATAGGTATTACGTAAGGATTTACGCCCATGTATTCAACACTTTATTAGTTGTAATTGTGTAAGTATTTTCTCTGAGCCCTCTATCCCTTAAAACCATTCATCCAGAAATGGTAGATAGATACCTTCTAATACATTTACAATATATTAAATTCTTTCAATATAAGCCCTACACTACAAGTAAATCTTTGAGTTAACAGGTAGATTAACAGGCATATACAAAAAAAATAGTACTGATTACTTGTACATAGGACAATAACAATGATACATTATACTGTACTTCAACAATGTGGTGGTGATGGTCAACATTTGTGTTTTTCAGTCAGAGATGATAAAAAATTATCTCACACATGTATACACACATGTATACACACATGTATGTACACTTATTTAAAGGTATTACAAAGTTTTGGTATGGGGTCATGAATTTGGTTCAAATTAACAATTTCGGAAGCATATGCGTTCCTACAATATTTATTGATCGTTGTCGCGGTTGAAATCAAGTCTAAAGTTATGAAATTATAAATAATAAACTCTTTATGTTGTATAGCTCCCTCTCAAGGTCAAGATATTAATTTAGCTATGAAACAATGTTTCTTGACTAAAATCGACCGATTAGCTATTCCCGTTTGGAAATTATATATCACAACTACATATTCTGAGATTTTCATAGTCGCAGCTACCATTGTACGGCCATAGGCGCTATTTGAAATTAATCAAAATTTACAGGGAGCACGGGTAAATTTTTATATTCAATTTTTCTCGAAAACAGAAGTGTTTTAGGGGCTAATTTTGTGTGTGCTTATAATACATCCACAGGGGCATCCAAATATAACAAAATTGTAAAGATTCACTATCCACCTAATTTTCAAAATTTCCCAAAACTTTGTATTACCTTTAATAGGTCACATATCATTGTTGATTTGGGGAACTGCACATGAGGCTATGCAATATGGCATTACACATACATCAGCTTCATGAAAGCAGTTTTCACAAGTATCTCTCGTAACGGGTTATCCGGGAGTGGTTCCTGGGTTAAGTCAGAATAAATTAGGTGTGAAAGAGGTTATTAATAAGAATCTCATGGGTTAACCTGTACTTCCAGGCTTATATCAGGAAAAAAGCTTTAATATGAAAGGGGCTACAAAATCCCTTTGCATATCATGGGTTAAGTCAGAATAAATTAGGTGTGAAAGGGGTTATTAATAAGAATCTCATGGGTTAACCTGTAGTTCCTGGCTTATATCAGGAAAAAAGGCTGTAATATGAAAGGGGCTACAAAATCCCTTTGCATATATCATTACTCAGTTAGCATTCATTGTACCTTTAAATACATACCACAATTGCATGTACATAAAAATGTACATGTACCATACTACAAGAATGACGTCATGTCCATACAAGGTGAATTAGAGCAAATATAAATATGGAAGAAAAAATCCACCTTTGGCACGGGCATTTGATGACCAAATTACACTGTCAAGTCTTTTTTTAGAATTTACATGTGTTTTAGTACATTTGTATATGAGAAGTACATTTATACATCGCAGAAAAGACAATTCACTTTCCAAGAATCAACAGTATGCAATACTCGTTATCAAGTATCCAAATACACTGTACGTTCCCCCAAACTACTAATAATAACATTTACTTATGATGCATGTATTGCTGCTATCTTCAATTAAATTCAGTTATTATCCAACATAGACTAATTTCTTATAAGTCAACTAAAAAGATGAAAATAAATATTGCTTTGAATCTCCTAAACCTAATACTTACTAATTATAAATGGATGAATTTATATTTTGTTCACATGAGTTGATATTGAATATATAGCTAATATTTCCAGACTATTTCAATTATTTTGTCTAATATAAGGACTCTCCGATAAATATCTTAAAAATTCATCTCTTTCAACTCCCCTCAGGAGAAGGTTTGTGAGAGAGAATAAATCTCTAAAGCCTCTCGTAAAAAGTGTAGCATGCTTGGCATAGGGGAAGACAAAGAAAAGTTACAAGGACAATTATCTTTGGAAAAATAGAAGGACACTTTTGAAGGACAACATGTAAAGAGAAAGAAAGTTAACTAGGCAGGAAAAATGGGATAAAAAGGTGAAATGGAAAGTCGACAAGAGAGAAGAAGGTTTGACGGGGAGAGAAAAGCTAGCTGATTGACTGGAATACACATAGCAGTTTATTCTCATACAAGGTAAAGCTTGAGGGATGTGTTTGGCTGTTTATTGGGAGCAGGAATACTGCAAATATCATATCACATGAAGTTAGTTTAGAGACTGAAGTCTGACTTCTAATTGCATCAAACACCATCACAGATCAACGTGTCATATCACGCTCTACAATGAAATCCTTCTGTACTAAAACATTACAATACCCTTTTCAAATCTGAACTTGGTTCTCCTGTGCATTGTGGTTGTATGGAGCCGACCAGGTCTGACAAAGACAAAGTAATTCCAATGCTTAATTTACAAACCAGGAGCAAAGAGCAGGACTGTCCATCGACAGAGCAGACGACAAAACAAAACAAGTTTCCTACATGTACGTCTCAGAATTGGAAGAGATCTATCTACCGTTGCAGGCTGAGTAACATATTTGGAGCTTGGCAAGAGCACTAATGCTCACTGCTACGCCATCCTTTTCACCTCTATGTTGCTGATTGCAAATTCATCTCATCTAAATATATGTACGCAGCCATTGTCATCGTCTTGTTGGGCGATAGAAAACAAGTAAATTTCTAGGCCATCCATGTCATATATCCTTTTGAACATTGATCCTGTTTACACATGCAGCCACGTGTAGCCATCTTGTCGTAGTGAAGAAACAAGGACGTTCATGCTATCGATTTTCATATCCGTGTTGCTGATTGCAAGTTGACGTGGTTGACACATGCAGCTCCATGTGTAGACATGGCCATCTTGCCGCAGTGAAGAAACAAGGACGTTCATGTGATCGACTTTCATATCCGTGTTGCTGATCGCAAGTTGACTTAATGGACACATGCAGCCACATATCAGAATCTGGCTGTTAACAGAAACAAAATGATCTAGAATAACCTCTTCATATTCTCGTTTCTCGGCCATCTTTAGCACCCTGGTTCTGTTGGTGGAGTTTTTGTTGTTGATGTTGTTGTTGCTGCTGTTCTAACAACTGTTGGTACAACATTGCAAGTTGTTGTTGGTGGGACAATGCTTGTTGCTGCTGTTCATGTTGCTGCATTAGACCTGCATGCTGTTGATGCTGATTGAGTTGACTGACTTGTCTTTGTTGTTGTTGCTGATGTTGTTGTTGTTGTTGTTGCTGTTGCTGTGGGTGGTGGCCATGAGGCTGAGAAGGTTGTGGGTAGCCATGTTGCTGGTAAGCTAACTGCTGTTGCTGCTAGGGATAACCAAAGAAATTCATTCAATAGCTTCATGGTTAAGGCAGGGGTCATGGAAACACAATTGTACTATTTTCAAGATCAAACACAATATATCCTTGTCTGACATGAGTGAAACATTATTCAGCATGATAGAAATATGCATTCAGGAAGCAAAGATATATCAGTTATCCCTGTAAGGCTCAAATTTATGAAGTCTTGCTTTAATTTAATAACTAATCTATCTCTTCACATTTTACGTCATAGCTACTCTTTGTAAGCCATCGGGGTAAGAATAAAGAGAGTGCTATTTCATCTCAAACAAAACAATTACTTGATCCAAATTAATTTTCAGTAATGTTTGCTTATTCTATAAGATATCTTAGTGACCTGGGGGCCGTTTCTTGAAACCATCATAAGTCTAATTTCGTGGACATCCCATAGAAACGTGTTTTAATTCTATCACACACGTTTCAATAGGATATCTAAGAAGTTAGACGTATGACGGTTTCGTGAAACGGCCCCCAGATCCTAAATATTTTTTAAGTAAGGATTATGTAATCAGCTAGTCATTTGATCCAGGGTATTCACTACATGAAAAGAGTCACTTCGAAACATTTCAATACTGTACCTGTATATGTAATTGTCGGACATGCCGCCTCTCTATCTCCCTGAGTAATGATTGCCTGTAAGCCTCATAGTCCATTACCACTGTTCTTAAATCTTCTTTGTATAACCTTGTTAGCATGGCTTGAAACGCATCTAACTCCGGCAGTCTGAACAGGTCCCACTTGAGCTTATGGTCGTGTTCAGGAGAAGCTTTGTAGTACACGTCCAACCAATTAGGTATTTCTGCAAACAACAGGGATATGTATATACAAATAAAATGTGATGGCACACGTTATCAGTGATTACTTATGAGACATTCCTTACTATCAAGGTGTTTCTCACTCTCTCTGTGTAGTATAGTGCTCACTATGCTTTATCGTAACAAGTTTTCAAATTACGGATTTATAGATGTATTATTATTCTGCCACTTTTTGGTAATCTATGTATATATATATATTTTTAAATCGATATATTTACATGTTACAAAAATTATGTTTGCAGGGGTGATAGTGAGCACTAAAAAAAAAAAGTTTTTTTGTTTTCCTCTCAACCAAAACAAAAAAAAGAGAAGAGCATCCGCGGGGAAAAATTGGGGGGAAAATAGGGCAAAATAGGGAAGGATAGAGAAAATATGTGGGAAATCGGGAAAATCAGGATAAAATAGGGAAGGAAAAAAAATCTGGTAAAGAAAAAAAAAAAAAAATCGGGAAACCGATTTAAATCAGGTTTTTATCAGGTCTGGTTTGTCATTATTTTGAAGGATCCACATTTTACAAGCTCTGCTTTTCAGGGGATCCCTCCATTTCCACAGGTTTATCCTTAAAAAAAAAAAAAAAAAACAACAACATTATATTGGATATTTATGTATACTTTCTATTTCACAACTTTAAACCATATACAATGTATTATATTATTAAATGTTGAATTGTATATGTGATTTCTTGTCAAAAATTATTGTTCTGTTGGAAATGAAAAATAAAAACTGAAACTGAAACTGAAACTATATAAGTGTCCTCATCAAGCATGTGCTAAGGGATGATAACCTTTGAAATTGTATTTATAGTCTCAGGTATATTATCACAAATCAAATGCTAAAAATAGACATATTGCAAAAATAGCAATCACTTAATTTGAATGATATTGTTGCTAATTGGAATACACATTTCAATAAGCATGCAATAAAAGGGGCAAAATTCAATCCAACTCTTTATATATCATGCATATGTGTGTCTTTTCATCTCGCAGTCCTTATCATATACAGTCAAGCCTGACTATACAGGCCACCAAATGGAAATGTGATCGTTTTTTTCTAGACATTGCCTGCAAAATATTCAGGTCTGGAAGGCAACAATGAAAGTCAGCACAATGACCTGGGACCTGTTTCACAAAGCCATTTTTCAATGACAAATTACAAAAATCAGTGACAAATCTGCTGATAACCAATCAGAAGCAAGGATTTCAGTAGCTTAGAACAAAAACTGTCATTTGTCACCGATGACAAGTTTTGTGAAACGCCCCCAGGTTGTTTCTATGATCAGCTGGTCTCTATATCAAGGTTGCCTCCATTCATCACTTCCTGTGGTCTCACCTGTATAAAGATAGGGGTTGGGTGGAACCCAGAAGTTGTTGGCCTGGCCTGGTTGCCCCTCTGAACGGGATGCAGGGTTGAGGCTGGATGACTGGGGTGGGATGGGCAGACTCTTGGGGATGGGTGGGGTGGGTTCGTATCTGGGAATCTTGGGCGCGTTTGGATGCCTGTACTGTGCTGTCCTTGAAACATGGCTGTCAGATATCGATAAAGAAATGGATATATATATACCAAGGAAAACTGAAAGGGGCATGTCTATTAAAAGGCAGAGAAGGAAAAGGGGGAAAAGAGAGCTAGAGACAAATACGGACACACCATTTTGGACATAATAAAGCTTATCAAAGTCTATGCTTAAAAAAAAATACATTTAGAAGGTACAATAGACTACATTTCTACAACAATAGAATACAAATGCTTTAAAATTCTGGAAAATAAGAATGAAAGATTATGGAAGAATTGGTGCTTTAACATGAGATAAGATTTCAAGTGAGGTCCATTGATAGTAAGTGAACAATTCAAATGAATTTTTAAAGGTAATATTCAACTTTAATATTTTCACACATAAAAATGCCGTAAACATTTCCAAATGATAAAAGTAGTGACCAGAAAGAAGCATGTCATTGTACGTTGTTTAAAATTTGTTTCATTTTAATGTTCTTACACAAATGTATTTTGCACCACAAGCCCAAGACTGTTCACCCACAGATAAGAATGAATAAATGAGTACCCTAATTAACGGTGTATAAACCGCACCTTTTTTTTTTTTTTTTTTTTTAAGTTTCGATTTATGGCGCTATGCCTGGCAATGTCTCCCAGCTCAGTAATCGGTGTGTTGACTCACCACTCAGAAACTAAAACAACACTCAAATTTGTCTGTCATCTTGGTTTGAAATTGATCTTTCTGATAAATCTCAATATGTAGTTTATAATAATAATTCCTCCAATTTTTCTTCTATTACATGGTGTACCACAAGGTCCTATCCTAGGTCCTCTACTGTTTTTTTAATTTACATTAATGATCTTACACATTCAGCTGCACCTCGCAGTTAAATGAAAGGCATTCCCGCGCGGTTAATACACGAGGGCGGTTTATACAACGTTAATTACAGTATTCGTTTGTGCCACGTCTATTATTGCTGTGTTCTATCTTTTTAAATGTACTATGGAATTTTATTTTAACTGTTACTTGGTACTTGATTGGGTAATCCCTTTGGCAGCTCACTCAGGAAGCTATACTGGGATGGTAGGTGAGGCGAGTAACTACAAGGAGTGTCATGAATTATAAACATTATGCTTTTTGATGTAAATATGTCCATAATTATTCAAGGCCCCATGGAAGACCACTACTTATTGGTGAATGGGCTACCCTGACAAAAGATTAGAAATAAATAAATAAATAAATAAATAAATAAATAAATAAATAAATAAACAAACAAACAAATAAATAAATAAATAAATAAATAAATGATTAAATGAATAAATAAATAAATAAATAAATAAATGAATACATACTTGACATAGTAGGTGCCATGCTCTCTGGATTCGACTTTCTCCCATCCAGGCGGTAACCCCTCCTTCTCTAATGGATGACTCCAATGCGTCGTCTGAGTGTTGTGACTACGTTGGGGAACAAAGGAAGATGGATTAAAATAAATCGGGATAGAATCTGTTGAGTGCGTGAGTGCTAAATGGAACATAACTTGGTGTAATGGACCAACGGATCTTTAAGAGTGATGCCTGTTATGCATTTGATATCAAGCGAGTGGGGACAGAAGAAATGGCATCCAAAACCGTACACAGCATAAGATTTTAATGAAAATTAAAATAAATTACTATGTATCTATACCCACTACTAACTGGACCAAATTGAAATTTATACTTGAAAGTCCTCCCGGAGTCACATGTTGCCCTCATGTTCATTTACCCCTATTGAAATTACACTGATAAGATTTGGGAGGTTGGTTTACCACCTTAATGGTAACGAAATACAACACAGAAAATATGACATCTCTTTCCTCTTCAGTCAATATCGGCATAATACTGCAACAACAACCTGTGGATGATACAAGTTTGACTTACTCAATAAAGAACTTCCTCCCTCTCATTGTCCTGTCTACAGTCCAGCCAGGAGGAAGAGGCAAGTCTGGTACATTCCCTGAAATATCAAGTAACAGTCCGCATTATTCAATATGATACAAAACAATTTTAACCATAATCTAAACCTTCACCTGATACACAAAATTTGAATTTGACAATCGCAATTTTTTATGTGTGTAAATACCATTGTATTATTGTATTTTCTTTGTCCCTTTTTTGTTTTTTGTGTGTACATTTTTAGGATCATCTACCTATACACCGATACGGGCGAATTTTCATGGATGTGAGCCCTCTACGTTTATCATTACACGCTGGGGGGCTTCTATCAGCTTGCGCTTTCATTTCATGCAACGATCATTGCTTTCTCACAGACAAACCACTTATTATTCCTTGCCGCTTTCGGACATTTCAACTTCATTTTGTCTAAATTTATTTCATTTACGATGGATGAATGGGTAGATGATGTCCGTCATTGGCCTAAATTGGAGTATGTTATTGCGATTTAGAGGCGAGTTTTGCGTGCGTTTTCGGCAATCGAAGTTTGGGAGACGCCGTTGTAACGGTGTCCCACATATTCATTATCGTGTATGTTAACATGCAGATGATTTTATTGAATTGAAGAGAGTGAGAGACGGAATGATTTAGAGTTAAAATATAAATAATTCAAGGAATTTTAGCCTTTAAAATGTAGGACGGAGTCACTCTCACCACACCGCCAGTAGATGCGGGCCTAAGTACGAACAAGCTCTCGCTCATTCAACTTTCCCATTCAGGTGCTATCCAGAAGCCCCCCAGCTGCCCCCCAACTGTAGCGCCACTTACGGCGGCTTGCGTGGAAGGTCGCCCAAAGTGTATTTGTGTATACGTTCTGTAACTTTTTTGATGATCCAACCACTTCGTAATTTCCTAAGAGTATTTTCCATTTCATTGGTTTATCTATGTTTGCAAGAAATATTTTATTGTATTCTTCGCCTTTGTATGTTTTTATGAAAGTAGTGAATAAATTCAATTCAATTCAATCTGATGATAACTTACATACAATTTTACACAATCCAGCACATTTACAATGAATTCCAAAATCTGAAACTAAATCATAGTTGTCAACAAGATGCAATACTCAATGTACTACAAAAAGCATTCTCATTGAGTATCATCTGAAGTTATTTTGTTCTTACTGTATATTATGATAGGGGTGGCCCTCATCTTCAGGATTTCAGGCAAATGCATTATCTGGAAGGTGGAGAAGTGATTCCAAAATCATTTTGGGTTTGGGATGGGGGAGAGGCACAGATTTCTCTCCCTGAATTGGCACGCCTACACTTTTGGGTAATCGTCAATGTGGGTGATTAATCTTTAACAACATATTGATAGCACATGTAACTTCACAGTTGTTATTTTCTACTTACCAGCATGAGGTGGTTGAGGTGGTTTATCTGGTCTGTAGGCACTGGCAGGGAGAAGGGGAGATCCCCCTCGTTGTTGACTGGGTACACCACGATCACCATAACCGCTATGGTGTTCTAGAGAGAAAAAAGTTTACAAAATAAAGAAAGAGTTAAATAAATAGTTAATAGTCAAAACTGATGATAATTTTGATAGAGTGAAATGACTAATATCAGGTTGCCCATTATACAAATGAAGTATTGCAAAGTATAGGTGCAATGGAATAGGAGAATAATAGCATGAAGAGAAGAATGTAGAAGAGGAGAATGTAGAAGATGATAATGACGATGATGATGATGATGTGGTTACCTGTTGGTGCCTGTCCATTGTCTTTGTTGAAGTCTGGTAGACCCAGCTGAGCTAGACCAGGGCGTCGCCCTATGGGTGCCCCTATCGGTTCCCACTGGGGTACGGCTGGGTTAGTGGTCCCAGGCTGTCCTCCTCCTGAAGGTATCTGCGACGGCCTCTTCATAGAAGGACCATTGCGCTGAACAGGGCTCATGTAGCCTAGATATTTAAAAAAAATGACAAGTTTTGTAAAATTAGCACTCCATATACTGTTTCAAGATAGTTCTGTAATCAGTCATGTGTTTACATGTTATCCTGAATGTTAAAGGTACAATGTCCCTTTTGCAGCCAATATCAAATTTTGTAGAACTTTGCAGGAATTATGAATATGTCATGTATGTCCTATCTATGAAATTTAAACGTTAGCAGTGTCCTAATATTCAAATTATGCAAGGAAACCCGTTTACTTGCTAGACTTCACTGTCAGACACTATTGAGTTACTGACTGGATTTTTTTCTTCTTTGGTAATAACATACATAAAATGAGCTGTAAAGGGTACATGAGCATTTGTCTACATCAATAACCCACTTCTTGTAATGGTCAAAATTAAACTGATTGAATCTTTGCTCAGCATAAAACGTATGACCATTCGATACAATGGTCTGAAAATCAGACTATTACTTACTGGCTCTATAGCTCTTAAGTCGATTCGACAAGAGTAATAGTCGTTATTTTCCCACTATAAGACATTTTTATGCCCCCTTTTTTTTAAGGAAAGTTCTAAATTAGTATTATCTTTCAAATGCCGTTGGAATTTAACCTTTCATTTTTTTGACCTGCAAATGGGACATAGTACACATGACAAGTATATGACAGTTAAAACAAAATCATAAGCCTGACATTTCATCTCCACAATATCAGTAAACAACACAACCT
Source organism: Strongylocentrotus droebachiensis (assembly GCA_035222895.1). Lineage (NCBI taxonomy): Eukaryota > Metazoa > Echinodermata > Echinoidea > Camarodonta > Strongylocentrotidae > Strongylocentrotus > Strongylocentrotus droebachiensis. The sequence continues at coordinate 75,701 of JAVYIG010006579.1, forward strand.
GATATAAATTCAGAGACTTTGAACTCAGGCTATGATACAATTAGGAATACTGAAGTCATCAATAACTGTCAGCTAATTGATATCGAGTTCAACTACATGTAACTTATGAATTCTATGATATTGTTTTCTTGAAAAACAAAGAAAAATATAGGTATTCTACTTCTCATACATTCTGTTTTTTCTTTGCCTGGTCATGTATCATACATACGGTAGCTTACAATGAAAACTTTTTAATATAGTGGAGCTTTATCCCTTTGTTGAGATTTACTTGAAACTTTATATTTCAAAGATGCAAGGTTTTCATATCAATACCTCGAGTCCCCGATATAAAAATGGGTTGTGCTCATGAAAAAATCATTCCCCCCCCCCCCCCATAATTTTGTTTACATGTAGAAGCATGGATAACAATACAAGTAGGGATCAAAGGTCGTAACAAAGTTTCCATTGATGAAAGCAGCTGCTTACCCTGTAACCATGGTGATGTCTCTTTCTTGGTGTACTTGCCAGCAATGCCTTCAGGAGGTAGTGGTTTGGATGAATCTTTCTTCCTCAGGAGCATGTTCTACATTGGGAACATCTGAGAAAGAAAAGATCAATCAAATATTGTAAAAAAGGCTAGGACTGTAAAAGATCAATCAAATATTGTAAAAAGTTATGACTGTTAAATATCAGTCAAATATGACAACAATTACATGATTGCACAGTTCGAAGTAATTTGGGCCTAGTCTCAAGAAGCGGTCACAGTGCAATTTCACCAGCATCTCATTGAAAAGTGTGTTGATTTTAATACACCCATGTTCCAAATTTTCATTGGGATATTGGCGAACATGTACTTTTGACCGTTTCATGAGACGCTGCCCAGAGATCAAACAATAAAACTGCTGTTTGGCAAGACCTATTTGTTCATGTTATTATGAGGTTTCCTAAGTAAATTTACTCTAGTTCGAAAGATAATGTATACTGCAGAAAATAAGCATCCTCAGATATGAAAAGGATGTTAACATAACACTAACTGGATGAAAGTATATACACTAAAAAACACTTTTACAGGTGTTATATGTACATGTATACCACATCAATGTCTGAATTAAGAAATTTACACTGATTTACTTTAGCAGACTTCACCAAAATTGCATGTACAATGTACATCGCATGTGCCTACACAACTTGCTCATGTATCCACTATCCATGTTTCATTGTAATAGTGTACACTGTTGTAATCATGTGTCAATCATGTACACAGGGATGCCAACCTTTCAGAGCACAAATCAGTAACCATAAGGCTCAAAATCAGTAATTTGGGGAATAAATCAGTAATTTCCTATGCGGCGCCATGAATCTTAAAAGAATGGCAAGCGGACGCATGCGCGCATGATTATCTGAAATTTGTTGTGATTTTACTCCCACAAAGTTGCTAAATATTGATTTTCAGTTCATCACAACACATAAGTTTTCAATGAAAAATTGGCTTCTATTAAGAGAATACTTGATAATTTTCCATCTTTCTCATGCAGCGAGTGCTGGATGGCCACCATACTGTACAGCACTTGCTACGATAGATCCCTATGCGCAAAAAAAAAAAAAAAAAAAAAAAAAAAAAAACGTAATTTTTAGACAACATTCCGTACTGCCGTAATGGTCGTTAATTTCCGTACCAATTACGGGAAATCCGTACTAGTTGGCATCTCTGTGTACACGTACACTGTAGGTAAACATACATGAACTTGAAGAACACAGCAGTCTGTGGGCCGATACAAAGCATGGTAGCATGTCCTTGCACCAATTTATTTTTGGTCTTCAAAACAATTTGATGCACTTGTCAGGTTGGATAATGAATAGCCTGGACAGTCTGACCAAAGAGATCCTCCTTGGTCTGACAGTGTTCTCTGCATGTACATGTATAGCACAATGGTGTTGAGATTTCTGCACAAAATTATCACAACAAATCCAAATTGTTTGTTTGATTTGTTTTTTCTTTACTTTTTCCAAGAATATTAATTTAAATGATTTTTTGTTTTATTTGTATTTTGAGACACGCTGTAATCCTGTAAACTGTAAAAACTTGCACACCGGTACATGTACTGATAAAGATTCCATCCTCTCTCTCTGAAAAAATTACAACAGAAGCATTTCAAGAAACATCTAACCAAGGGACCATACAATGTACACATGTACCGTACATTGTAGGTGTAAAAAACTGTACAGGTTCCTGTCATTTGGAAATATTAATTCATTTGATTTTGTTTTAGCCTAAAGTTTATAAGGCCAAATCTCAATGAAAATAACCCAATCTACCTTCCAACATTGGCAGATATGAAATAGAATCTACTCAATAACGAAAGATGCATACCCTATTCATATTGTATGGAAAAACACACCAGAGTATATTCCCCTGTATTAAGAATCCATAGTGGTTCCATCAAAGAATACTTCAGCCTTACAACTTCTTGGTTTAATTTCATTTACAATGACATGTAGAATAAATACTGTAACTCTATTCACACTATTGTACCTGATTCTGTGGAACCCATCTCTTTATGACAGAGATAACACAAACCCTGACCCTATTTATATCTCAGTTATATATAGTATCCGGTCCTTGACAAGAGACATAGCTCATTAAAAGAAGTTTGGCTCTATACACTGGAATGGTAGGAATGTCTATTAACAAGGAGGTACCCGTACAAGCAGAGGTTTATTGATGGGTGTGCATGCACTACACTGTACTTCATCCCTTTCATACAATAAACTGAATTCATGAATATAATTAATACCAGTAATCAAATTTATATATTATACTGTACAGTATATAGGCTATAACATGTACGCTCAGCCGGGCATAAATTTTATATAAGTGTTTTATGACTGATATTTTCCTTTCACAATATATCAGCTGTATATTTAGTGTACAATACAATGCATCACAAAGTGGGATAAAGTTAGCACTTGCCAATGTAAGGTTTTGAAATAATTAAAGCACCTATATTGTACCCCAGTGTTTGCACAAATGATAATGGTATTTGCTTGAATTCTTGGATCTGATTGTAGACATAAACCATGGACATAAGACAAGATGGACTACCGTTTACCTGACTTTCTGGCCTAGAAAGTAATAATGCATATATTGATGAAGTAAAGCAAATGTAAGCTGCTTTTTATTACAGATTTCCCCCTTTTTCATACAACAATCTACATGTACACATGTGCATCTACATTTAAACGTATAGATGGAAAAAGAATGTATGTTTACACTTTACAGAGAGGAAAAAGTATTAATTTTCAAAGGCTGCATACATGTATACTGCAAGCAAAAATCATCAATTTTTATCATATTCCTTAGTTTTGTCAAAAGTTGCTAAGCAACTACGGTACCAGTAATCACCAGTAACCCTGCTTCTGGGCCATCTGGGGTGTGGTTTTTTTAAACGACAGCAATAATTTCACCATTTTTTTTGCAGCGTATTTGCTCGCTCATAAAACATTGGTGAATGATTCCAGTTTTTGTTCATGTGACTCTCCTCGCTTCTGTGCTAACGCATGCAGGGCAGCGACAAGTGAAGTGGCGCATGCTCACAACTCCCCATAATCCCAGAATTATCAAACACCAACAATTCCTTACGACTTTTTCCAGTGTAAATGCAGTAAAAAAAAAAAATGGTTTTCCAAAATGTCTTTGAGGGTGCATGTGTAAATGTACACAAACATAATTCATAAAACAATGATATTCTAAGAGTTATGACTGATTGTATCTCCCTAAAGTCAATGTATCTCCTTAAATCAGTCCAACTTTGAAATAAATAGTAACTTTAAATCTATGTTACCAATGCATATAATGCATACTGTAGTAAAACACAAGTACCGGTAATTGCGACAAGACTCAGTAGATTTTCAAGATTGATTGTGTTTGTAAGTAATTTTGTAATGTTTAAAGAGAAAGATTTTGGGTAACAATGTGTCCTGAACACCTGTTCATGCTTGTGTTGAACTGTGTTAAAAAAAAAAAATCGTTCACAAAATTGTCCAAGTTTAAGCCCAGAAGTTCATGTAGGCAACATGTTTTAACTGCATGAGTCTGTTGGTTGGTTTTTAATACTGTTGGTTTTATTGCACTGTCATCCCGGATTGGAACATTCCAATTTATTTGATATGAAAGGGGGATAGAATAGACTATAGCGACGACTGGAATGGTGCAACAATCAACAATCCAAAATACTATATACAATACAATAGAAAGCTATTGGGGTGCATCTGGTATTTGACAATTGGTTTGTTGATATCAAGGTTGAATGGAAAATACAACCACTGAATACTTAAAAGTAATCACCTTTTTGGAGACTGCAACTTGAATTTGAATTTGAACAACCATATATAGTTCGTAGTTATTAGTTAGTGTTTGTGCATGTATACTGCAGCAATAATCATATTAAAGTTATTGCCCTTCCATGAAACTTGAAAGCACAATGTACATGTATGCCACTTACATTGTATATGTGCTGTGTAATGTACTAGTAGGTTGACATTTAAAGTTATTTGCTTAAATGACAACCTTGAATATAAACAGTGTATACAGTGTAGTGTACACATGTAATTTACGCATGCATGCCAAAAAGTGAATGTCCCAATTACAGTACCTCAACCCATGTGGAATTTAATGTATCTTACTTACACAGTGTGTTGCTTACAGTACACATGTTCATGGGGACTAACATGTAACAAGTAAAGACAGAAATAAGTTTAGCCTCCACTTACAGTTTTATTCAACAATTATTTTATGCTAACCAAATAAATCCAGCCAGCTTTTCAAATTTGATTTCAAAGTAGATTTCGTTTCTCATTCTGTTGATTAAATTCAGAGCTCATGCAATTTAAGTTGGTTAATTATTGTTTTGACATGTTCACTGCACTCTTGTAATTGAAAAATGTACAATCATATATGAACAGTAATGTATATTCCATGTAGGCCCGAGTAAAAAAGGCTTCACGCCCAGTCCCCAACCGTCACTCTAATACCAGGGTTTTAATTTTTGATTTCACGTATTTAACAATTAAATTTCACACTGATAATTTGCAATACAGAACTTACAATACACATTTCACAAACTGAATTTCAATTTAAATCCTGCAGAAATAAATGGATATCATTTTAGATGACGGTAGGTATTTTCATGGCTCTACAAAAGTACAAATGAGGCTGCAGGGAAGGAGGGATGCTTTGCGATACCGAGCGTGTTCATAAACAGAAGTCAAAATATGACTCACCAACGACTGAGCAAGTTACGATAGTACCACACACAAAACCAAAATGATGATCAGACTATTGAAATTAAAATTCAATAGGCATTAATTGTCCAGCTATCCACAAAATAATGGTTTACCCAAGAAGGCCAAGATATTATGATGAAGGAAAAATGGAAAATGAATTAAAGCTCTTGAAACAACATACATGTAGATGTGCCTTTCGATCATCAAAAAAAAAATGTGTGTATCACGGTTAAGTTTGTTATGCTTGATGTCCGTGGATAGTATGGATACAGACCTACCACTATCATTAATGCAGAAAAAAAGTCAGAATTGTATCGGATCAATAAGCATTAAACCAACTAAAAATGCCTCATTAGACAGCATAACAAAATTAATGTAGAACAATACCTCGCTTTGACAAACAATACTTTAGATAATAGATATCCATATACTGTATAATTACTTGAGCCTTTCTATTAATGGGAGCAAAGCAATTGTCAATGTTTAAATGTAAATTGGACCAATAAATGAATGAATGAAAGTACATTTACATGTACATGTATTAACAAAGAGTACACAAAAGTACCTTTTAGTGAGAAAAAAAAACAAACTTATTTCCACAAAAAAGAAATTTCATTTTTCAAAATGCTACAATTAAAAGATAAATGTAGGTCTATATGATGTAAATTATATATAAAATATTAGAATAATAGTGTACTGGTATGTATCAGTGCAGTTTTTATATGCAATCAAATTTTTGCTGCAAATCTAGAGTTTGCTTTTCCTCTCATTATTAATAACATACATGTATTGTGTATGTATTGTATATTAAAGAAACCCTGTTATCAAATGAACACTGTAGTCTATAATTTTGAGTGGGGGAAAGTGCACACGTTGGATGCTATGTTTACTAAGGCGACATATTTGTTTTCTAAATTTGCGAGCGAGCAAGCAAAGAAGAATGACACTTTTAGTACAGCAAAATTGTTATTTATTTACTTTGAAAATCATTACCTAAAATAATGATAATAATTAAATGTCTTTCTCCTGAGGGCTCTGCAATCATATCATTACCCCGGCTTTAGTTAAGCTACCACAAGGTGCTCAAGCATTCAAGGAATGTCTTCCTACTGGGTACATGTACCCATACACCTGGATGGAGAGTTGCTAATGTACATTGTAGATTAATATCTTGCCAAAGGATATCAGTACCGCTATACACGTATAAGATATAAAATTATGTATGCGGGCACTATGATGCAGAATACATGAATACAAATATCATATATTCAGTCACTTCCATGAATTTATATGAGCTAGTCACGCATGTCTGTCCATGCCCAGAATCATCCTGTTCCTAAATGTTCAGAGCAAGTGAAGCAAACTTGCATTGTAAAATTTAATTTAGATATATTAAAAAATATATAAGTAGATATATTTTAGTTTTTGTTAGCACCTTGCTAAAAAGCCTTTGCCAAATGTGAAGATATTCTGGTGCCTTATGAAGGTATTCAAGCACATCATTACCCAGGCCTCTCACTGCCTGACATCATCATGTTTTTAAAAGTTGCGGGGGAGCAAAGTGAGTGAAGAAAACAGAAACATATTGTCTCTAAAATTGTATTTTCTCACGAAAATAAATAGCAATTTCTAAAATTTTGTTTGACAATATTGTTTTTTCTCATGGCACTGCTAGAGATGTCTTGCAGCACCTTGGTAGAACAATGCTGCTATAGTAGCCTTAAAGGGGCATGTTCCCGCCAGTGTAGTTATCGCTGCTCTAGTCATCGCCATCTTGGTTCCGAAGGTCGACTTCTAATTTGCATACAGCTGTCAATCAAAGTACGCGCGGCCTGGCCTGCCTTCGCCAAGCCAGCTGATTGCTGCCGATCGCGACGTCACGAAAGTGGGCGGAAACAGCAGCCGAATCTTAGAGCCGAACTGCGATTGGTATTACTTCGGCACATGTATGCGATAATCAGCATTGTCCGGGCATTCGGAACATGCCATCTGCGTAAGAGCCGTATTCTGTTGATGTCAATAGGCAGCTAGCACCGTCCGCCAGCGGGGTACGTATTTTGAACGCCCTCTGGAATACGGGGAACATGCCCCTTTAAGCTATCAATTTTGCATATGATTTATATTTTGTTAATTTGTTTGTTTCTTTGTTTTAGAACTCTGTGGGATTTCCACTACTACTGGCAGTGACTATCATTGTCTTCCCTCAGTGTTGGAGGTATTTTTCATGAAATTGCATTTAAGCTTAAAGTCAAAGTCTACTAAAAAAATAACTTACTTTCAATAGAAGCAGACAAATCAGACAAACCAATCGAAAGATTGAGCAAAATCGGATAACTAATAAGAATGTTATGATTATGAATTTTTAATTTAAACATGAAAAACTTTGAAAATCACTAGACAAATTGGCAACTCATGAGTCTGTGACGTCATGTCCTCACTATCCTCTAATTATTTTCTATATATTGATAATATAAATTTCCTATTTCCTCCCTAAGAATCTTTATGTTTTTTGTATGCATTAATATACCGGTAGAGTATTTTTTTCCCAGTTAAATCATGAAAAATGTGAAGTTTGATAACCTTATTTATATAAAAATCAATATTAATGAATATACATTATTCAGAAAATAGTATCAATTCTTCAAAATTCATAAAAGATTTTGTGAAAAGTCATGCTCGCATTGATTTGTCTGATTTTTCTGTTTTAATTGACAGTAATTTTTTTTTGGAGTGGACTTGCCCTTTAACATGTGGTTGGATCGCTAACGAGAGAGAGGTATGACGAGAGGGGATACCAAGAAAACTTGTTCTTGGAAAACTATTCTTGTTACTATTATAACATTTCTTTTTCTAATCTACACTGTAGATTAATTTCATAGAGCGTATCCATGGACTTAACTTTTTTAATGAGAACCCAAAGTACCAAACATGAGCTTTGTATAGATCTACAATTAGTTTTGCATTATTATGTGTCCAACAAATAGAACAAAAATATTGTTTGACGTTCTTGATGGAACTAATGTAATGGAATCATTGATTACAAAAGAAGTTGAAGTGGTAGGGAGGCCAATGCCTGGGCGTAAGGCTTCTACGCCTACGATTTGTGCGCTCGTCGTCCAAGTCAGAAAATTACCAGAAGAAAAAAAAAGGGGAAAAAAAAGAAAACAAATATCTATGGAATAAAATGTATAACAAATACACAATTACACACTCCACAACATACCTATAATCACGGATCTGTAACGGTCTTTCACCATTTGTTGATGATCTTGCAGATTTTGACGTATTTAAGTCCAATAATTCTGTTAGCAGACGAACTTAGCGGACGCACAAGAGAAACTAGAAGGGTCCTAGAGGGCGATGAGGTTAGCTCACTAAAATCCTTCTCAATGACTGAAGGTAGAGCCTAAAAATATGGAATCAATTTAATATCAAAGAACTTTTGATAGAGATTAACATATTAGTTGTGCACAAATGTCACTTTTAACAACTAGAAAATATAACGAAAAACGATTATATCTTTTTAATTGCAAATTTTTACAAACTGCACAAACGAAGGTAGATAGAGTACGATGTTTTTGTCAATCTTGCGTTGGTTTGAGCCCCATAGCTAGAGCCATCTCAAATTGGGGAGCAAAACTGTGAACAAAGACATGATTGTTCGAGCCCCAAATAGAGATCTTACGACATCATAATATGAATAATGTATGAGCTCCGGTTGGAACGCCCACCGAACAAATTTTGCTAGTCTCACACACAGTACCTTATTCTCACAGCACGAGACTCGAGTGTCGAGCTCGTACAGTAAGTCATATATGAAAAATGTTTAAAAAAGATATTTCAGTAAAAAAATGTCTACGTGAGCAGTCTATACTCCAATTGAGAAGTTAGGACGGAAAGATATGATTGGATGATGTGATTATGATACATGGTTAGTTGTCGCGTACAGCTTGAGAGAGAGAGAGAGAGAGAGAGAGAGAAAGAGAAAGAGAGACCCAGCTGTAACTACACATGGTACGTGCGATATACATTTATTGTAGTGGTGTCATGTGTGTAGCGCTCCGAGTGTGAGCTGCACAGCTGCATGGATAATTATGGAGGTCGTTCTAATTCTTGTTGATTGTACAGTAGATCTCCGACTGAAATCATAAGGAATACTCATGAGGAAGTTATTGGAATACCATTCTAAGGTAAATATAAATGAATTAGATCTAGTTCTTTCCTTCTTTTTTTACTCGTAGATGTAGTAGTCGTACGTACATTGCATTGATGGTTCGAATTCTTCGATTTCAACTTCAGCCTGTATTGCGGCTTGCCTGGTTGAAGTGGTTCGGTGTGTGCATGGAGTTAACTCCATGGTGTGTGCGACCGATTCAAGGCTAGCCGAAAGATGAATGTACTTTCGCGCGAAGTTTTGAACTTGTTGTTCGGTCAATGACACGCCTATTCCCTCGGGCCTGTCTAATTCTCGACGTAATTTTTGGGACCATGAAATTGATCGTTTCAAGGCTCTTGCGTACGGCCAAGGCGTAGAAGGAAGGGAGTGCTTAAAAGCTGGATATCTCCTATTTTATGGAACTTCTGGAGTCGGCAGATGGGTGAGTTTTCTTAGTGAAAGTAAATGCTTTCTTTTAATCTTTGTTTTATTTTAAACAAATTCGTAATTAAAAAGTTAGATTTGGGCATTGGCCTCCCTGGAAGTGGCACCTTTTCCTTCAACTTATTTTGTTAGCGTGTATTAAAAGGCAGTAAGGTGCCATCAAGTCTTGGATATAAATTTGTTCTGCATTTCGTTATAGTTTGGCAACATTCTTCCTCATTTCTCCCGTTTCTGTTCTATTTCTTTTAGATCTAGATCTACCGGTAATTTTTTCCGATCTTCATCATGTTCATGATTTATCTTTTATCCCTTTCATCTCTCATATCAGTTATCAATATCACTCTTCTTCTTTCCCTTTGAATTTCTTTTCTTTTCTTCTTAGATCTAGATCTAGGCCTAATCAGTAGACCTCTAGATCTAGACTAATCTTATTTATCTATTTTCTCGGCCTTTCCATTTTCTCTCGGCCTTTCCATTTTCTCTCCATCCTCTTTCCTCCTTCCCTTTTTGACGACACCGACGTAAGACCATTATTTCTCGATACTATCTTAAAAGATAGATAAATATAAAACGAAATAACTAGATCTAACTTGTTAGATCTAGATCTAGACTTCTAGACCTATATTTTTAAAAAAATTCAAAAATGAGAGATATAACACGTGCCGTAAAGTATTTTGGTGACAATAGTCAAATTACTGACTAATCGCCAATAAACCAAAACACAACAACAACATGAAGACGCTGCGGCTAGTTCGGCCGCGCTCGGCCCACGGACGCGGACACGTCTTTTCTATATCGCTGGCAGTTGAGTTCCGCTGGGCGTCTCGCTTGCTGCGCTGCAGATCGTGGCTAGCTCTTCGGGCACCGTGAGGCGCTGGCCTAGGCCCTAGCGCTATGCGCTAGTGCAGTGGTTCTATAAAAAGACGAGTTCCGATTCGCGGCAAGGGTAAACAATGCAAGATAAGCAGTATACGGCAAACTACATTCCACACAAGTTTGCTGAAATAGCTAGGCTATATTTAAATAATGAGAATATCATGTAAAAACTCACGCAATTGCTGAGAAAAGGTTGTTAATCAGGTATTATTAGTCCACAAAAACAAGATTTGACACCGAAATAGAGACTGGCAACTAGTAATTACAGATCTTTAATTGATTATATAAAAAAAAGATAAATCTCCAAAAATATCAAATTTTCAACAAATTATAAATATTAAATATTCTATTATATTTTTATTATTAATTTAAGGTATACAAATATTTCCTAAAAAGCTATTTTTTTAATTCTTAAAAGCAAACCTGGAAAAGACCGATAGGGACGAACTTCGTTTCACCTGTGACGTAATGGCAATGATATTTATGCGGCGAGATCCCATAGCAACAGGCCGCAAGTCAGTGAAAGAACGTGTATGGATGTTGTTGGTAAATACTCGATGAATTATGCCGTGCTTTTCACTTAATTGTAACATTTTCTTCAAATTGTTGTTTATCGTTGCCTAATATAATATTTCTGAAATATTTATTACATTTTTGACTGATTCATTTTGTTCTAGAACCTGCAAATTGAGGACGGAACAACGCTAGTTTGAACAGCTGAGTGAGAGCGAAGTAGGCAACACACTTCAGACGGACGCGGACCCTCGGTTTTGAGAGTGAGAAGAGCTAGAGCCAGAGCCTGAGGTGTAAAATCTGCATCTGCTGCTATTTTTTTTAAAAGACCTTGAGTAAAACGGAACAACTATATCGAGCCACATATTTGAAACTGCGTAGAGATAGACTTAAATGATGGAAGAACCTCAAAATAATGAAGGAACTCCCAAAACGGGCAACTCCAAGCCACAGACTCCAACAGGAACAGCAGTTGCAACTCCACCAAATATGGCTGTGAATCTTACTCCAACAGAAGAGGCATTGGTAAATGCAAAGGCCTACCTACTGAAAGCAAGCAACAAATCAAATCTCAATTTGTAAGTAGAGTCTACTACTAGGGTCTAAGTAACTTTAGACAACTAAAGAAGAAGGACAGGATATGGATTGACACTTAAATTATTTTGTTAATCAATCAATTCAATGTTAAATTAGATCTAAAACAATATTTAATTTTAAGCTGTCAAGTTAACACAGCTTGCTGCTGTTATCCAAACTGCACAAAATAAAGATAAAATAACAATTGGGGTCTACAAAGACCACATCTAAGGTTAAAAGAAAGAAAGAAAAATCAAGCTGACGCGAAATCAAACTCCATGATCAAGATTCTAACTGTCATGGCTGTCACTGTTGACTTGTTGGGTTTAATACCTTTAGACTTATTATTTTGTAAAATGTCTCAATGTTTGCCAAACTGCTTACTGATTTCTCCCTGTCAGTATGAATACAATTACTGGCATGCCCATGATGTCTGTAAATGTGATGAACATGTAATATTGAATGTAGACTCTACCAGGTTTAATAGATGAAATTCAAGAAAGGCTAGATTTCTATAATCTAGTCAGAATATGATCAGAGACATGTCTTGTCAGGTGAATCTATCTGCTTTAAAAAAATGGAAACAAAGCAAGACTGAACTGTTCACTCAGTTAACTATAGAATTAATTTCTGTTAAAAGTTAACTAGATCTAGATCTATTTTGATTTAATTTCCCTGATATTTTTTTACACTATCATCACCATTCTTTATAGGTAAAGATTTCTACATTGTAAACATTACTTTTTGTTTTTATGGCAGAAATATGTACTGTTTAAAGTACAGTAGTCTATAGGCTGTATCAGATACATTGATGTATGATTACAATAGATTTCAAGTCATCCACATTTAGACCTGTTCATTTACACTAAGAATTCTACTCTCTTACCAGATATGATCACCTTAGCAGAATTCTGACAAAGGTTTTAGATGAGAGACCGGAGAATGTAGTAGGTGAGTAATTTAGATTTTAAATACTTTTGTGTATATCTCAGGGTCATAGTCAATTTCTTTGTGACAGTTTTAATAGTTGTAACACATCAAACATGAGAATAGAATAGAGAAGAGAAAGAAAGCTTCACCATGAGTGATTGGAAATTATAAATCACAAATTGTTAATATATATCACTTTTATGATTCTTCTTAACACATTGAGTATATCATCATTTTCCTTTTTTGTTTTGTTTTGTAAAGAAGTGTTATATAGCCAGAATATAACTTGAAATCAAATAATTTGAAATAATTTCATAATTTCTCACAGACCTCTTTGAGGACATCAGCAAGAATGTGAAGAAGTCAAAGTTCACATCAACATCAGACACAATCCTAGACAAGGTAGACAAAACAGCAGAAGTTGAACTAGGAGAAACACAGAGGATTCTCTTTGAGGTAGGTTTGTAACATACTCTTCTTTTTTTTCTCTACTTTACTTTCTCTCTCACTAACCTAGCTTTAACCAAGACTCTATTTCTATCTCTAGCTGTCTGTTTTTTTTTTTAAAGTGCCTTTTCAATTTACTCAATGGCATTACATGCATGATGTTTGCATATATAATACAAATACATAGCATTATCGACTAAAGTACCCATTCAATGATGAATTTATCATGTTTATTGCATTGTCTGTGTTTCTGTTGCTTTTTGCAGAGGAATCAAGAAGAAGCTGAACATGATGGAGGTGAAGATGAAGTTGAGACCCCGTTGCCAAATCTCCCAGAGCTCATGTATCACTTTGAACAAGCAGGAGTGAGTCATATTCCATCTTCTTAGGCTTGATTATGTGGGATAAGTTCTGTTTTTGTATATCAAAATATATAAATCTTAACATAACATATACCGGTAGTAATGTTTAAACATTTGAACTCATTTTTTTGTTCAAAAATATTATCCTGGACATCATACGCAATAAGAAATTTGGATTACACTCTATTTGGGGCATGATTTATCCTTGAATTGTATATATCGGTCATTCCAAGTGATGTAAATTCATGTCATGATATTTGGTAGCCAATAAATGAACAAAATATAGATTACAATGTTAACTATTTTAATAAGTTATAGTATACTGGAGGCGCACACAAGTAGTTAATTCCATTACTCTGAATTGTATGTTAGTAATCTTGAATGTTGAATAATTATACTAAGTTAGACAGTACCACCCGTGCGCTTAGAAACGTGCCCTTTAAATGTAATTATTGTTATTAACTATTGTATCCTTGACCTTTGACTCAGGTTGGTGTGAGCCGAGAGGAGATGATGAGGATCTACCTTGCCCTCAAGCAGCTGGTAGACAACTACCCTCTCCAGTCCTGCAGGTTCTGGGGAAAGCTCTTTGGTACAGAGAAGAACTACATTGTGGCCGAGGTGGAATACAGGGAAGGGGAGGAGGAAGAGGAAGAAGAGGAAGAGGTATGAATGAGAAGAATAGAGAATAACATTTTTTTTTTGGGGGGGGGGGGAGCAGTTAAAGAAAAGTGTTGATATTATTTACAGTGGCAGAATCTCCTATTGAAGTTAACATTCATTCACGACATGATATGTATTGATTAACTGGAAGATATTGTTGTTCAGTGTAATTACCTTTGTTCAATTATGATAACCTCTTTATTAATCAGAGTTGAAGCTTTGAAAATACTTTGTACATTTTTACTACAAAAGTAAAATTTGTTTAAAAGATGTTTCAATATCCAATATTTCAGTTATCATTGGCAGACCATGTAAAACAGGATAATATACTTCTCTTTATTACAGCAATGAATCCTTGAAGACTAGAAAAAACTATATATTGTGCTCTTAATTCATGAACCACTATAAAGTCTCCTAGCATGGAATAATTTGTGCATTTGTTTTATTCCTCAACTAGGAGCATGAGACCGAGGAGCCAGATACAGAGAAGGATGATGAGGAAGGAGAAGGAGGTATGATTTTTTTTTAAATCTAACTTTTACGGTTTAAGATCTAAAGAGGGACTCATTCTTACTTGGGTCGTATAGAAAAGCTTTGATTTAAATATGGAGGTGCTATATGACATGCTTTAAATGAAATTGAAAGTGGTTGCATTGTGTATGAATCTATTTTTAAATGCTAGAAACAAAATTTAACAACAAGACTATAAAACAACAACAACAACAACAAACATTGTATTTTAAGCGATGGTATTCATTTTATTATGTTTACATGAGAGAGAGAGAGAGAGACAGTGAGAGAGGGGGATGCATACGTTTTACATTCATACCTTGTTTATCGGATCGTGGCATCACACCCATGCGCTGTGAATTTTAAAGCGTGTGCTAGGCCAACTTGCTTTGCCAATCATGCATAAAAACAAATCATTTATTATTACTCTTCATCTACAGAGGAGCAAGAAGAGGATATTCTTCCCAAGCCTGACTTCAAACCTCCTCCAGTCATCCCTCGTGAGGAGAACAGGACAGGAACTAACAAGAAGACATTCTTTGTCTGCAATGAACGTAAGTATTTCGGTTAAAAGGAGATGCATGCACATCCGTTATTTACTCAAAGTTATATACATGTATGTTTTTGCCAATATCAGGTAGGTAGATCTTCTGCTTCCTTTTAAAGACCTTCCGAAAAAAAGAAAAAAAATCAAGGCAGTGAAAATAGAAATAATAAAGTTAGACATTTTTTATTGGAATAAAGACCCATTCATTGTGTATGTTTTTATGTCTGTCAGTAATATATTGTTACAGAGAATTTCATCTTTTAAGCGCACTTTGCTTTGAATATCTAAGATATTGAAGACTCCACAAGAAAAATCAATAATTTTTTTTAAATGAATATTATGCATACATGCCAACTGTACAGATTAAAGAGGAACATTCCTCTTTTTGGGAGAAGATAATTATCATTTTAATGCAGGTGTTCCTCTTCCTGTACAAATTTGTCTGTAGTATTGAATAGGAGAGTTAGGATTGTTCCTCTTTTTTTTTAAAATAGCATAATTTGTACAGATTTCTGATTTTCAAATGTTGGCATGTATGATTATGCATTGTGAGAAAGAGAATCATTTGGCTTTAATAACAAACATCCATTGTATTTATACCACCCACTCAGCTGGTCAACCATGGGTCAAGCTACCAGCTATTACTCCTCTCCAGATCAGCATAGCCAGACAGATCAAGAAGTTCTTCACTGGACGTCTTGACCAGCAGGTATGCTCCGCCATCACAGTTTCTCAGTGTTTCCCATATGAGTATCTTCCAAATGATTTCAAATCTAATCCTAAGGAAGACAGTAGCAACATGCACAACAAAAGTTGCTATGCAGAATTAACTGTGAACACTTCTTGCTTATTGAAGATGTATTAAGGATCAATTGGAGACAAAAAATTATAGTTGAATGCATAGTTACAAAAGTGCTTACACATCTGTGTAGATCAATAAATATGTGCAGCTACCTGGCCCTCAAAAAGTGTGTGTGTGTGGGGAGGGGGGGGGGGGTGGGGAGGGGGTTAATGGTGGCTTTTATTTATAACTGAATGTACATCTCTCTGTTTCTCTTTTCCTAATCCATCTTTAGTTTTTCCAAATCCGTTATTTTTTCTGAACTTCTATTTTCCTCCTCTTTTTATATCCTATTTGTAATTCATACATTTATTTTCTTTCTATTTTTGTTTATTATATTTCCAGATTATTAGCTACCCACCTTTCAATGGCACAGAGGCCAACTACCTGAGGGCACAGATTTCACGAGTCTCAGCAGGCACTCAGATCAGTCCTCTTGGATTCTACCAATTTGATGAGGAAGAGGAAGAAGAGGAGGAAGATGGAAGTAAGTTATTAATCCTTCTCTTTAATTTAATCCTACGTTTGCTCTGGCTGCCTGCTCCTGAATTTATGTTGTGAGAAAGAGATTGCATTATGGCTTAGGATGTGGTTTGATTGTATGTTAGTTTCATCTTCAAAATAGATTAGATTTAATTCTAGGTGATTATATGTTGCTCAGATGAGCTTTTGATTATAAAATGACTTGGTTATGTCATTGATAAGCATATGAGATGGAGATCAGGGGGGCGTTTCATGAAACAATTAGTCGGTGGTTTTCACCGACTAATATCATGTTCACCGACAATTTAGTCAGCGCTGACTAAATGTGACCAATCACAGGCCTGGAAAATAGTCGGTTACAAAAGAATTGCTGGTGAACATGATATTAGTCGGTGAAAACCACTGACTAATTGTTTTCATGAAACGCCCCCCTGGGGGCATCTTCTCAATTGGAGCCATATTAGAATTAAAAGGCATGTTTGAGCCACAGATCTTTACAAGAAACCTCATTAGATATCTTGATCTGTTTTTTCTTCTGTTGACTAATTCACACTCTTTTTGTTCATCCATCAGACCGTGATAGCTTCATTGAGAGTCCAGATTTTGAGGGCATCCCAGTAAAGGATCTTGTAGACCCCTCCATGGCTAACTGGGTACACCATGTGCAACACATCCTGCCTCAGGTATGTAAAAAAATCAGGTTTTTCTATCCCCCACCCCTCTTTTTCTCTCGATCCTCTCCTCTCTCCTTCCCCCTTCTCTTCTCCCTCTCTTTCTCTCTCTCTCTCTCTCTTTCTCTCTCTCTCTCTCTCTTGATCGATCCCAAAGCTGTAGGTCTAAATGCTTTATTTTAGTAGGCGAGGGCAAGTTTCAAAGAAAGTGTTGAATGAATTTTATGAATTAGAAAAATCCTTAGATTTGTTTCATGGCAACATTTTGGACGTTTTGGGACAATATTCAATGAAGTTTCAGTGCAAAGATAACATTAGCTAAGTTATGAGTGTTTAATCATTTTTCTTGCTCAAGAGAACACACAAACCTTTTTGTACCGATGAATCGACGTACAGAAAATTACTACCAAAGAGAGGAGGGTTTCAAATTGATACTTCATGCACTTTGAGCAGACTGTGGAGGCTTGTTAATGCAAAATTAATTAAAAACTTTGAAGTTTGCTTATTAACCTGTGGTGCTTATATAGTCAACCCAGCTCAACATCATTTTGTACATCCATTCCATTCTCCATCAGGGTCGATGCTCATGGTTCAACCCAGTGCAGCAACAGGAGGAGGACTTTGAAGATGAGGAAGACGAGGAGGAGAGGGAGGAACCAGATGAACCTGAACCAGAGGTTGGACCTCCTCTTCTAACACCCCTCTCAGAGGATGTTGGTGAGTTGGTTTTATCCATATTTTCTGTGGTATATAAGTTGTCTGATAACAGTTTTATGATGCCAGAGTATGGTACCGGAAATGGAACATACGCTGCAAACTTCATAGGCTTTATACAACTCTATATTTTTATTGCCATTTTTGATTGCATTGTTACGAGACATGAAATGTTGTTAGTTGGAAGACTTATTATTGAAAATTAAATAGAATATTGCTTGTGCAGTTGGTATTGGCCCTGTGTTACTATTCTTGTCACATGGATAATAAGAGGATATTTTAGATGACTTGTGATGTAATAAAAGTCCATTTAAGCAGCTATATGTTTGATATAAGTGCAAGTAGTTATATCCACATCTGTCATTACTGATTTTTACTATTGAAGAGAAAATGTATTTCAGAAGGTACAGAAACTGGTGCAAGTCTCTGGTCTCATAATTCTACTTTAATAAGGTTTACTCGATCACTTGATGCAAGAAGTTTGTTATTGATGTTTTCATTTTGTATCATCTCCTGCTATCACAGAGATTGAAAACATCCCACCATGGAGTGCTCGCCTTACTTCCTCCCTTGTGCCTCAGTATGCCATCGCCGTCATCCAGTCAAACCTATGGCCTGGTGCCTATGCCTTCGGAACAGACAAGTAAGAAAGCTCACCTGTCATAAAAAATATTATGTTTCGTACTCAGTTATTTTTGCCCACACTATCTCCCAACCCGCTCTCTCTCTCTCTTTATCTCCCAAGAAACACACAGCAAAATAATTCTTTATTTAGTAGTATATTACATTTTAATTAGAACCTTAAAAACTTGCATATATTGAGTCTCATTGAAGTTTTGGTCCACATCTAACTGTATCCCACCTCACTTCTCTCCCTCTCCCCAGGAAATTTGAGAACGTGTACATTGGCTGGGGTCACAAGTACTCTCCAGACAACTACAGCCCTCCTCCCCCACCTCCAGTCCAGGAGGAGTTCCCCAGTGGACCCGAGATCACCGAGGCAGAGGACCCCACCCCTGAGGAGGAGGCAGCCCTCAGGGCCGCACAGCAGGAGGCTATGGAAGCCGCTGAGGAGATGGAAGATGAGGAAGAGGAGGATGGCGAAGACGATTAGGAATGAGCGGGGCATCTTGAGATTGGTTTTGTGGAAGGGTTTTGGGGGAGGGAGGGGGTCATTAGATAGCATGGGGCAGTTTTCAAAAGTGATCTTGTGTATTCAATATCAAGCCGACAACCTCATGAACCCCATTGAAATATAATAAGCTGGTATTGCAAAATCAGAGAAGGATTATTCAATCCAATTAAGGTAAATTCTAGAGTAGATATTACTATCTTACAGCATGTCAAATGAAAGAAAATATTTGATTAAACTGCACATTCCCAGATGTATATAATACATTTTGCATGCTTTGACTGCTCGGTTATACACATGTATGCCCTTCTTTTGCATACTCTGAACTGAATAAGAGGAACATCATGCAAGGGGAAAGCTTCAGAAAGAGGGGATGGCAGGTATTTTTTTTTTTTTGATTTTTTTTTTTTTTGGGGGGGGGGGTTATATTCAAATTGCCACTTCATCTCATGCAGCAACAATAAATTGCTGGAGGGCTTTCTCTTTTGATTTAAAGTTTAACGTGCCTTTAAAAGATCACTTCCTCTGCATGATATCTTAATGATGTTTAGTCTGCCTTTAAATTCAAAATCATGCCAATATACACACATAGAGTTAATGATTACGTGCCTATAAACACATCAAATAAGTGGTATATCAGTAAACCAATGTCCATTCCTTCTCATGTAAATATTTTACAATCTTTCAAGTAACTACTCTACTGTAAATATGTAACTTATTTTTATCATACCAGAAAATTATTCTGCTTGATCCTGACATCACCTATATAAAGTTCTTTAAGAGTTATTTTATCATTCCTATGTTCCTTTTGTAAGAAATTGTACATTTTGTCAAAGCTTTTCATATTCCTATTTTTGTTCAGGTTGTACATTCTATGATGTTGATATAACCTGTAGTAGTGTATCTTGTTTGAAAGTATGCAGTTCAACAATAAACACTTTCACCTCTGAGAAGATATGTTTGTGCATTTTTTGTTATGTAGCTGTCTTCAGAAGGTGCAAAAAGGGTATTTTGTATTTGTTTACAAAAAGGGGAGGCAGAGCAGAAGAGAAAAAGAGTTACAGAGAGAATAGATAAAGGGGGTGGGATAGGGTGAGAGGGGGGGGGGGGGGGGGGGGGGAAAGAGTTTCGGTCACCAGGGTTGATGCAGATTAATCAATATTTAAATGCAATACATGTGTTGTCACAAACAAATTTTGAGGCCCTTTATTCAAAAGGAACAGACGAGATCTGTATTTTCCTTAATTTTTCCTTAACGGGCCTACAAAGCTCCCAATACCAATGTTTTTATTCATTTATATATAATGGCAAATTTATTAATTTTATCAGAAACCTCTAATTGGACTGGTCTAGAAGCCCCCATCCATCATTTCCTGCTATTCATAATCTCTCTCTCCCTTTCTCTTTTTTTGTTTCCTCGCCCAGCTTTACCCCACGACACATCCAAATAAAATTCACACTCATCCCTTACCACAGTAATTATATTTTGAATTAAATTCCCATGTAGTCTTGAAGAAAATCTCCTCCATTCAACTCTTTGTGAGAAAACCTTAGATACTGAGACAATGAGATCATCCATAAAATACTTTCAAATTATTTTATTTTACAAAAAAAAAAGAAGAGAAAACGCTACAAACTGAAAAAGGGTAATACAAATATTGATCAACTACAAGTTCCCATGGAACTTTTTACGACAGGTGTGCAAGGAATATCTTGTTACTTATCTTATCTCAAATTCTATGCACAACTGATGCAAACTGAATACATGTGTCCGCTTCACCCTACATTTCCTGATTGGCCCAATGAATGCTATAAAGCAGGATTTGCAATAATTGTCATTTTGCAATACACAAGAAATATAGTACTATTCAAAATCTATTCATCATCTATTCTGCTAGTATAATAATCACATGATAAATTTCATGTATAAAGGTATTGTTCAATCCTTCAAACAGCAATTTTGGTGAAAGTGAACAATATAGCTGCTTTTAGAACTTCCCCATAAAGGTAATAATTTCAGGATGATTCAAATGAAGCCGTTTTCTTGTTTGGGTTAAAATTAAAAGAGTGAAGAGGAAATAATGAACATGTACAATTATTGGAAATAAATCTCCTGGGTGTTGCCCTATGACGTCACTTTGTGCTAAAGATAAAGAATATTACAAAGGAAAGCTGCTTAAATCATATGAATGAGATTATCACTCGCCCCCTTACAAAGATTTCAATCAATATTTCTGAGTCAGATAGAAAATGTATGCAGAGTGACAAACAAAAGTTGATTAAGTTACATTTTTTTAGATTGAAATATGAAATGCTTAAAATGTTCATAGTCGCACATCTTGAAACTCCTTGACTTATTCCATCTTCTAAACCACAGATAAAATAGTAAAAATATATATACAACACTGTACAGTTCTTATAATCAATTGACATACACTGTATACAGAACAAGATACATGTTCATACAAGTTTACTTATGTCAATGCATTGAACATTAATTCGTCATCCGTCATACGCAAGCTACCGACGACAGTTTTAATAAAATATCAATAGTCCTTTGATTTGAATCTCTCTAATGTGTATCTTGTCCCATGTTCTAACCCTATGAAAATATTGTCTGTTGAGAGCTAGAAAAATAATAAAACAAATATTTACCACTGTTGCAGGATCTGAGCAAATTAAATAAAGGCAGACCTGCCAACCTCTTGAGTTCAAAAACTGTCCCATAAGTCCCAAAAGTTGTATTTTACTGACAAAAGTTGTATTCTCAAAAATAAACACAGACTGTTACGCGGATCAATGCCTCTTACAGTTCCTACAGACAGGAATAACAAATTTTATGGATCATTGGCTGAATATGCATGATTTTGTCACGACTGGTGTGTTCGATGAAGCAATGAACATCCCCAGATTGCCGATGTGAGATGCTTGTAGGATACTAAACAGGACAGAATGGGCATTTTGCCATTTAATTTTTTTTTTTTGGGGGGGGGGGGGGAAATTGTACTGTCGGTTTTGCTTCTAAAAATCGTACGAAATATGACTAAATCGTACTGTTTGGCAGGTCTGTAAAGGTATTTCAAAGTTTTTCAGTGGTGGAATGTTAAACAAATTAATTAAGTTTTAAATCTAAATGTGAGCTGGTTGTGATAGTATTCAGATGCAACAACATATGGGAAATGGGTACGGGTGAATAAAGAGACTATAATTTACAATAGAATCATGCTTAACTTTGTCTGCTGGTGAATAACGTAGAAATATAGAAAGGACAACAGCATCAATCATACGAGATGGACAAACAGAAATTTACATGGCATGATAATTTCTTAAGAGAAATACACCAAGTAGTCTTGTGTGTGTAAAGTAAACCGTTGCCAAACTGTAATTTCTGATCTTGACACCATTGATGAGAGGGCAGCCCACGGTTATCAACTTGGTAGCTACTTTCCAGCCTAGATGAGATCCGCAACTGGAAGAATGAAAGGACAATCGCAATATTGAAATAACAACACAACAAAAGGGACTTTCCCCACTAAAAATGAATCAAAGCTTAAATCTTGTTCAAAATTATTCAGCTTGGTTTATAGGTGGCAGAAAAGTCATAAAAGACATAAAATATCAATAACTAAATATTAAAATAAGCTGGCATCAATCAAGTTACATGAAAATTGGAGCGATAAGCCTTCTGTCATGGAATTGTGTAATTTTGTAGGACATGGTTTACAATGCCATGGGTCTAATTTAATACTAAATGCAGTTCTGTTGTTGAGTAAATACAGTATTAAAGAAAGAAAAAAAAAATCATGCATTTCTACTAAAAACCAAATTGTAGAACTGGTACTATCATGCTTATACAGTCAAACCTGCTTTAGTGAACACCTGTCTACAAAGACCACCAGTCTATAAAGGCCACATTTGTTGTTTCCCTTGAAAATGGTTTCTCATTGAATCATGTACTAAAGGAATCTGTCTACAAAGGCCACTTTTTGTGTTTCCCTTGGGTGGTCGCTATAAGACAGGTTTGACTGTACATGTATCATACCAATTACAATATTTGCTACTGGTTGATGTTTTTCTTACCATTCATGGGCATTTCATCAATCTGTGTGCTGTAATACTGCTCTATGTCACGCAGGATTCTGATGTCGTCACTCTTCACAAAGTTGATGGCCACACCCTTACGGCCGTAACGACCCGATCGACCGATTCTAAAATAACAAAGAGGTGGGGGTGTTTAAAACATGCAATTAGCTAAATGAATTCAAATGTACTCCCAAAACAAACAGGCAAGACACTTAACCAAACAGTCTTGGGTAATAACCCATGAACTACTCTAGAACTTTGATGAAGTTGCTTTCAGTATGCTTTTCACGGGAGGAGATATAGTGGCAGCTAATACAAAATATGAACTGTGCATTATAGCTTCATGTAAAGTATGGAGATTCTTTCATTTATATATACAAATACACATGTCACGGCTATCTCAGTGCAATTGGTATGACAGCATCTAAGAATCTATAGATGGACGCAAGACATTTGCTTCCAATTTAGACCTTTTTTCTTCAGAATAAAAAGCTCTCTTGAACACAAACTTTGCCTATTCAAAAATACAACAAGACAATACACTTCAAAGCAAAATTGTAAAATATGAGCTGGGAGTTACCTGTGGATGTAGAGCTCACGGTTGTTTGGCAGATCATAGTTGATAACCAGCGAGACCTGCTGAACGTCCAGACCTCGAGCCCATACATCAGTGGTAATCAGAACACGACTGCATAAAAAGAAGAAAATAACAAAGTTTTAATATTCAACATAGCCAGTGAAATAGCATTCCAAGAAAATTGTAAGGAATTCCTCTGAAATATAAATTCTGTAGTAAAAGGGGATACTTACATTATCAAAGGGCCCTTCAGACAAGCAAAGGTTGCTGAAACTTCCATACATCAAGAAGTAAAATCACTGATGTGCACACTACACATTCTACATTATGTTAACATAATTGTTATTTAGTGATTTATGACTTTCAATAATGTTCTTCTCAAAGGATGCATGAATGAGTGCTAGGCCTTCCAAGATTTATTTTATTGGGACTACCATAATAAACAAATGGAATAATGATAAATCTCAGTTACTATATGATTAATAAACATGAGTGACTTTTGGATCATTTCATTTGCAGTGTAGAATTTTGAAATCTGAAGAGCCAAGTCAATTATTAATACTTCTTTCTTAAAAATCACTACTCCAGAGCTACCAACCTTGTGCGCCGAAAAAAAAGGAATTCATTAAAACGAAACTTACAACCACGTGTGACACACTTCCAATGCAGAAATTTCCATTCCTCATTCAGTTTTTTTCCTCCATATTATGACCTATAGTTTATTACAAGTACCGGTAGGTACTTTGTTGTTGTTATTTGGTGTATTTAATATCGGCGTTTCATTCTTTTTGAGAATATTTTTCTCTTCAAGTATGATTTAACCTTAGTTTTCTATTGACTTTGTGATCAAAATTACATCTTAGGGCACTTGTTTGACGTGCAGTATATCTATAAAAAAAATATTTAAAAACGTTTTTTGTGAGAAAAAAAACGTTATTTGGATGAAAAAACAGTATATTTCCGTGAAAAACGGAATGGTTGGCTACTCCCAAGACAAAATAATTCTATAATTGCTGTTTTGATCTCTCACCTAGCTCCTGATCTGAACTCCTTCATGATGGCTTCTCTCTCCTTCTGAGGCATGTCACCATGCATCGAGGACACTGTGAAGTTAGCTTCACGCATCTTCTCTGTCAACCAGTCGACCTACGAGAGGGTGGAGGGAGGAGCAGTGAAATAAACTGTGATGGATGTGGTTCTGTCTTCAGTATGACCATCCCAAAACTCTTCTGGCATTCCACATGTTTTATCATCATTCACCATGATCAATGGAAATGGACATCATCAATAATGTACTCAGTACTCACCCACAGACTATACAGTCCGTATACATATATATATATAATCTTCTTTGATATAAATAACAATAATTCTTGCAGCCATTGGGATGATTAGTTACCCATATCTGTGAATTAAAAATAATGCTTATGCATTGGGCAAACAAAGTCTCCATTGGTACAAAAAATATTATTCGTTTACATTCACAGTGCATTTATTGAATGATGCATTAAAAACTAAAAACACTGCCAAGCATAAGTAAATGCATTCATCTTTCCAAAGGGCACAATGATATATAACAGAAATTTTGCAATTGCATTAAGTTTGTCCTATCAATGTTCTTACACATGACAAGACATTAAATGTCTGAAATCCACGATAAACCATGTTTTCTTTTGTGAAGAAAAGACACCACTCTTTAGCTTTCCTCTGAAAGGATTATCTTACCTTCCTCTTTGTGTTGCAGAAGATGACAGCCTGTGTGATGGTGAGTGTGTCGTAGAGATCACACAGCGTGTCAAACTTCCATTCTTCCCTCTCCACGGCAACAAAGAACTGCTTGATACCCTCCAGAGTCAACTCATCACTGTGTAAAACATTATCAAAGTACATGCAATAATCAAATCCGAGAAACTCAGAATTCATTGGCACTTAATGCTGGTTATTTCTCTGAATTCAAATGATGTGATAGTATTAATTATAAGGACATAAGAGAAATAGAATGGCAAAACCTCTCACGGAATTAATTGAATGAGGTTTTTAAATAGGACAACATTAACAAATACTCATTGCTCATTTCAAGAAATAGCCAGAATTAGCAAAGCACTTCAGCCATCTTTGTCATCATTCAAGCTATTCCATTTGACCACCAAAATGAATATTAAAAAGCAAAGAGTGATTTACCTCTGGAAAACTATATGTAAATAAATATACAAAGCACATAACAAAGTAAACAGACAAAAGGCCAAAGATATTACATTTTTTTCACACAGAAAAGAAAAGAAAAAGGCAGTGATAAACAGAGGTTGTGATACCCTTCTGGCCCCTAACCGTACTCATTATACTAACCGTTTGACAAGGATTCTGATGGGGTCTGTCATGAACTTGCTGGTCATTTCTAGGATCTCATGTGGCAGCGTAGCACTGAAAAGTACAACCTGGGTTGCAGGGGGAAGGTACCTGTACACATCATAGATCTGCTCCTTGAAGCCTATAGAATACAATAACAGAGCATTTCATCAGACACGGTCAAACCTGTCTATAGAGACCGCCCAAGGGAAACACAAAAAGTGGTCTTTGTAGACAGGTTCCTTTATTACATGTTTCAATGAGAAACCATTTTCAAGGGAGGGAAACAAAAAATGTGGTCTTTCTAGACAGGTGGTCACTAAGGCAGGTTTGACTGTACTCCTATTCATTATTGTCTCTTTTATTGGGTAGCCATTTATTTGTAGAGGTGGTGTGGTCTAGTGCATATGTCTTTGGACTGTGAATCACGGGGTTCTTGGGTCGAGTCCCACTGCGACACTAATGTCTCTTGGCAAGACAGTAATCTACATTTGCCACTCTCCACCAAGGTGTTACATGGTGTCGGTAAGAAGGAATTCCTTGAATGATGTAGGCATCAAAATCAGTAGTCTAGCAGAGTAATGGTAATATTAGAATGCCTTGAGCACCTGCATGGTAGATATGTGCACTATAGAAATATCCAATATTATTATTATCATTATTACTGTTTCAAGCAACTTCTAAACTAAAGAAATGCCCAGAAAGGCTTAAAAGACCCCTTCCCTAAAAATACTTGATGTGTGGTAAGACGTGTTTATTAACTCTTATTAAACTGGGTTTTGTTACATCCCCACCCCCATCAAAAAGGCGATGAAGTTAAAATGAGCCCCATAAAAAGTGTTCGGTGCACAAAGCACAAGATAGAGTAGGTCAATGAGTCTTATCTTCTCATTTATTCTAAAAAAAACGCAGTGCAGTGTATTTCACTTCCCATGATGTTATGAACTCCAAACTGCAGAAAAACTTGCCACTGACTGGTCATCATTTTACCTTTGTTCAGCATTTCATCTGCTTCATCCAAGACCAGCATCTTGATGGCTCTCGTCCTCAGGTTTCTTCTCCTGATCATGTCTGGATAATAATCAAACAAATCAAGAATGCAACATTTAATTCCAGATCCAGTATCACTGCAATCCTCATGACCTTTTCCAACTTCAACTGAAGATTAGGTTAGGAAAAGTAGAGGTAACATCATTGAATTGAAAAAGGAACTGTCTGGACATGATTAGGAAAGGCTGTGATCTTTGTAGACCACTGTTCTTTCTACACACATGGTCACAAATACACTTTTCATTATATTATAATACACTACAAAGCAAGAACAAATATATTGATCTGTTTGGATCCTGAGGGACATTAACTCACATACTTAAACACAGAGTTAACACCCTTCTGGCTCTGAAAAGACAATATCAAGGTCTCATAAATACGTCTTACCGAACACTCTGCCAGGTGTTCCTGAGACGACATGCTGACCAAAGTCGAGCTTTCTGATATCCTCTCCTACATTGGTCCCTCCGATGCAGGAATGGCACTGAACGCTCATGTAGTCACCCAAGGCTAGGATGACCTACAGATAAGAATGGATTCAAATTTAAATGATTATATTTCTCATGCAAACCATAATACAAAAATAATTATATCACAACAAATATGCAATGAAACGATAAATATAATGGAAATAGCACGGGAAAAGAGGAGCTAACTTGAAGCAGAGCTTGTTGGAGTGTTAGTTCCTCAGATGCTGTTTTACAATAAAACATGAACAAAGTATGCTTAGAAATCAATAAATAGACAAATAATATGTAGCTAATTAATTCTAAATTGGGGGGGGGGGGGGGAATGGAGGAAAATAGTAGAATACAAAAAGAAAGAACGATACAAAAAGGGAAAATGAATGATTACAAACATAAGCTCATGGAAAAATTAAAGTCCGGTATAAATTAACAAGTGCTTTGTCCCCACACCATTCCAGCACTTCATAACACTCCTTGTAGTTACTCGCTTCACCTACCATCCCAGTATAGCTTCCTGAGTGGGCTGCCAAAGGGATTACCCAACCAAGTTTCAAGTGTAAAAATCAAATGCATATTTGTGGGAATTCTTTTTTGACCATCCAGAGCTCTATCGAGGGTGCTCTGAAACTCACTCTCAATCACCTCCAGGTTCTTATGACAAAGATAATGGGTGAGGCTAAGTGAGTTAGCGTTCCAATGGGGTAGATAAAATGGTGTGTCTAGGATAGTGATCACTGTGTTGCAATGCAATATACATATAGAACTGTCTAAAAGGGTAACACATGCTTGAAACTAAAGAGACAGGGATTTCAAACTCAAAGGAACAAGAATAAATGTCCATGATGGTTCTGACACTGTTAGATACTATGATTTTTTAAAAGACATATCTAAATTAAGGAAGGCTCACCTTTTGAATTTGATTTGCCAATTCTCTTGTTGGAGAGAGAATCAAAGCTTGCGTTTCTCTGACCTAGAGGACGATAAGAGTGTACATAACATAACACATCAAATTGATACAACTGTGTACTGTTGTCAACAACAAAAATGACAAAACAGATGTTGCATATTTGATAACACAAAATGTGTCGCTAGGAAATGGCTCAGTAGAATCGTATAATAGGGAGGAGGGCAATTCCACGGTAACGGAAGGACACTCAGACAAGATTTTTGAACTTCAGGTTCATACTAAAAGAACTGTTTTATTAGTATGTATTAAACTATGGGGAACAAAATGTGTTTCAGTCAAGTGGAAAGCTTCATCAACTTCACAAAGTTTGGATAAACACTAATTAACTGGAAAAACCATGTCCATTTTTATGTCCTTCCGTTACCGAGATAATTAATATGCACATTCTTAAACTACTTAACTATAATGACAATTTTTTTGGGGAGAATTAAAGGCACTTATATAGGTATTATATCTGTACTGTTTCAAATCTTATACTAATAAAACAGTTCTTTTAGTATGAACCTGAAGTTCAAAAATCTTGTCTGAGTGTCCTTCCGTTACCGTGGAATTGCCCAGGACCCAATTATATTAGCTAGTGGCCTTCGGTAAGGCAGTAATTGTCCCTCAGAGAGGATATAAAGCCGTTGATCCCCAGGTTGCTTACTTACAAGCACACAGAAGCTTTCTTAGCAGTCAGGTGAAATAAACCATAAAACAAAAATAGCCACTCTTTAGTAAACATGCAAACTGTTCAAGTTGTTACAAGATTTTTTATTTACGATAACTGAAGTATTCAATTTTGGATGATTCCATCACGAACTAGCAGAAGCATCAGTTTCCTTGCCAAATGTTTTTTAAATACATGTATTATACAAGTGCTGGACTTGTAACACATCAGTCACAAAGCCAAACTGATTCTAAACACACTCCAGCAAATCGTTATTCGTCAAATCAGGGTAATAACCATCGCAGAGGATGTGAGTATGTGTACATGGAAAACAGTGACTAACCTGTGTGTCTAGACATTGTAGAATTGAAATGGAAAAAGTGGCTGTCTTTCCTGTACCAGATTGTGCCCTGGAAAGAAATGATGGTGAGAAACATAGTGTTAAATGATTTAACAAGAGACAAAACGTAAACCATATTTTGTCCTTTATACGGTACATGTTATTACTCTTCATACCAAAACAAAAAAGCATAAATTCCTTACATACAAGCTTATGTCTAACACTGTAAAGCCACAAACTTGCAACTAATCTACACAAATATTTTTGTTTCTGATTTTACACTGGTATACCATTAGGAAGGACAAATTATTACTTGTTGGTTAAACTTAGAAATTGATAAAGAGAGTTTACATCTCAACTTTTACTGCCTCATTACCCGACCTTCAAAACCAAGTTGTGGATGCTGATATCGTTTTTCAGTTTGAAAATAGGCTGGATAGTCTTTGGCAAATACTGAATCTAAGTACAATTTACAGATCAGCTCCCTCAGGCGGTGCCTTTATTGCTCGACTAGAGTACTACCAATTAACCAGGATCTGGACGTAGAGGCATCGCAACCTGCATCCAGAAGTCAACCTTTATAGGATTAACCTAGTTATACAGTGAAACCTGTCTATAAAGACCACCCTTTAAGTTTAAAGATAAATGGTCTTTATAGGCAGGTGGTCTTTATGTACAAGTCCTTTTAGTACATGTTTCAATGAGAAATCGTTTTCAAGGGATACAAAAAATGTGGTCTCTGTAGACAGGTGGTCGCTAATGCAGGTTTGACTGTATTATGTCTTATCCTGATAAAGTTAGTAAAAACTATATACCGGTCATTCAATACCAGTAACAAACAGAACTCTTTGTCTTATACTTTTTAAAGAAAGAAAAGCAGTAGGGGCCTATGACAGTGTACTAAAGAGAGAGAGAGAGAGAGAGAGAGGGGTCGATATATTTAAAAAATAGATGCAGATACAATTTAGCTAGTTTTCTTTCTCTTCAAGATTCAAAGAATATATGTACAAAAATAAATAAGACAATATTTTACTCATTGACTTACTGTGCAATAACATCCCTTCCTTTCACAACTGGTTTGATGGCTCTCTGCTGGATTGCAGATGGCTTTTCAAATCCTGTAAATAATGGCAAAAATACATTATTCCCCTTCAATCACAATATGACACATGGCATTTTACATGTAGAGGTCCACAATTTTCTGCTTACAAAAATAAAAGTTATTACCAGTAGGGGACGATGGTCCGAGAATAAGGATCGTCCGCATAAACGAGGATCGTCTTCGTAAACTCGGACAGACGCGTCCACAAAAATTAGGACTATCCACATTTTCGCGGACGATTCTTATTTCCGATCCGCAATTGACTATGTACAGAGATAGGCAAATTCATGCAAAAAAATATATTAAAAAAACTGACTTGAAAACACATCATACAATTAGTCTGAACCGAGTCAGTAGCAAATTTGAAGAAATTATATTTTTAAATGTTGTAAAACCAAAGATATAAGAAGAAAACTGACCAAGTATCTGTACTAAAAATCGTACATGTAAAATGACGCGCACGGTTGCATTACGTGCGTTCTCGAATCCAAAATCATACCTCACACACACACTCTCGCCATACCGCGAATGGTCCGTCGTGGGGAGCTAGCCGGCTGAGAGTTTGCAGCGATACCAACGCAGCCGCGGAGCTCCGCAGAGCGCCATTTTAGCGGGACTCGGAAAGGTTCGCGATGGGTAGGCAGCGGCCTAGCTTTTTGCCCAAACAACGCTAGATCGGCTGCTGGCAAAATGAAAATAACTACGATCGAGAACATCGTCGGTTTCTTAACTTTTCAGTGAGATAATTCTGAATTCTAATTGAGACTATATAATAAATTAAATCGACAAAGAAACCTCAGTAGAACTCTTATAACTATACAAAAGCTTGTTTATTTCTTCATTTGACATTTTGTTTTCAACCATTTTTTCGTGCGCGAGTCAATGGAAACTATGTATTACCAAACTTTCAACACGCAAGGAACGGGGAACACTCGCGGACCTCGTAACAAATTCGTTGCAAAAAAAAATTTCAAGGGTGATTTTGAAGCAGTGTAGAATATTGGCGCTGCAATGCGCAGAAATATACTTGAAAGAAACTTAATAAATCATACCTTAATTTTCAGAAAATTGTATTTGTATTAGTGTACCTAGATGTGACTTGTTTATAACTCAGATTTTATGAAGATTTGTCGGGAAAAAATGTCATCTTTTTCCGTTTGGTGGTCATTTCTAGGCTAATATTTCAAAAGTTGCATCAGTAATGGGCCCGATGTTTCTCTTATCGTACTCGCATGTTATTTCTACATAGATTAAACATAGGATGGTTAAGGGTAAGACCAGATAACATTATAAAAAAGATATATCCTTCCACTCTCCCATATCCAAGTTTTGGGCTGATTATTGCCGACCCACCGCAGCAAGGCCATTCAGATTTTCGTACGAGCGCGAAGCGCCCTCTAGTGCCCCATGAATGTGCCTAACAGAGAGCATAGAGAGTCAACGCTAATGCGTATTGACCTCTAGCACTGCACTACGTGTTAATTAGGCAGCATTTAAATACATGAATAGTCAATACACTCATAACACACACATGCACACAATCATTCTAGGTATGTTACAATGTGTGTGCTTTCGCCAAGAAGGTTTCTGCCATGGGGCTGTTATGCACTATTGGAGACCAATTTGGATAGCCTACGTAAATGTGATCTTTTGATGGGCTGATTAGATTTTTGTTTCATGATTTCTATTGGATGAGAAGAATGACATTGTTATCTTTCATTTCATACTAAACTTTTTATGATTTATGTTTTCGGCGGTTTGTTTTGCTGCACTGTTTCACAAGAGCCGTGTTTAGTGCCATTCTGTACCCTGATCCTACCTACAGGATTTGAAAAAAAGTATCTAGACCGATTGGTTAACATGTGAATTTGCTTTTGGTGAAATTTCAGCAAAATCTAACGATTAGAAATATGTTTTTTTGGATGAGGAATGTGAAAATGTCATGCAAAAATGACGGCCCGATTAGCGTTTTTTGTGTATTTACATACATTTTGGGGTAATTTTATGTCATGAAATAGAATCTTTCGGTCACATTTGAGATCACAACTTTTGGTTTAAAAACAAAGGAAAACAAAGCAATTAAATACATGATTTCCGGGCGTTTAAAATTGGCATAACTTTCTTATTACTGGGGCTATTATGATGAATGAGGCATCAAATAAAAGGTCTTATCAAGCTCTGTCGAATGGCATAAAGCAGGAGCTTGAATTCTGAGATTTAATTTTTTTGTAACATCCCTAATCATTCCGATGCAGCTGATCGGCAAGTTTGACAGTGACCAGTAGGGGCGCTGGTCCGAGAATAAGGATCGTCTTCATAAACGAGGATCGTCTTCTTTAACACGGACCGATGCGTCCTCAAAAATAAGGACCGTCTGCATTTTCGCAGACGTTTCATATTTTTGATCGGAGCATTGGCGATGCAAAAAACGGATTCTGCAATGATTTTCTTGATGCAATTTACATTGACTTTGTACAGAGACCTTCACATTATGAGCAATAAATCCTTGGGAAGACGGACAACCCATAAAAGTAGACGGACAACTAGGGTTATTTTCCCCCGGGGAATCCATTTTTGGCATCGCCAGCGGGCCGTTCTGTAACATGAAACCCCCAGAGCGCCGATGAAAAAAAACGTCCTCGAAAATGCAGACGACCCTTATTTTTGAGGACGCATTTTGTCTTCGTTTATGAGGATATCCTTGTTTATGAGGACGATCCTCATTCTCTGACCAGCGCCCCTACTGGTGACTCACAATTTGAATTTTTAAATTATTCTTTCTAACATTGCCATTGGAAAGTTGAAAAAAATTGTATTTTACTGCTAGTCTAGAGTAAAGTACCCGGTAATCGGTCAGCTCCGGTTTTCGGCCAATTGGTTGGATACATGGTAAAATCACTTTAAAATACATCGCATAATAATAGCATAACACATATCCCACACATACCATACCATGCCAGTGTCACTGAAGAACCACATTTGCAATGAAAAATATATCCTAAAATATCACATTTTAGCGATGTAATCGGCGGTCCCGCTACCCAAATCTGAAAAATCGAGTTTCTTACGCGTGTATGTAAGAAATATGGGTACCATAAAATGAGCTTTATTTCAAGTATTTTTCAGATATAGATCTAGAGCCCGATTTTGTGCTGGTCGCAAGCTCAAAAGTATCTCATCGCATGTATTAAATCAATGCAGCCGCACACCGCGACGCACACACGATATGTCCGTCTAATTCAGATTCCAACTTCCGATCACTGCTGTGCCTGTATTCGGCCAGGCGAGCACCCGGGAGCTCCGGCGTGGGATACCTGCTCCGCCCGTTTGTGCTATACATCAGCGCAGAAACGCACGGCGCGCGCGAGCGCTTCCTATTGACTTTGTACATGCGGCCGTAAACTGAAACGCTCGGCCGATAACCGGCTCCAAAACAGTGAAAATTGAAATGAATATTGTCATGGCAATTCGTGATTTTTTTGGGGGATTCTTTTTTTGTTTAAATAATAATAATATTTGCTTCATGATTTGAACTAGAAATGATAATAAATAGGAAGTAAAGAGTCCAATAAATAGGATTTTGTCTTAAGTGGCCGAAAACCGGGTACTTTACTCTATTTACTAATTTAGGTGTCATCAATGATCAATCGTCACTAAAGTACCGATTTTGAGTGAGATTAGTTGAGTTTTGTACAGTGGTGTTTGAAATGTTGAGAATCAATAACACAGCTTTTAATAAACAGCCAGGATAGTAGTGCACCGGCACCTGTGTGTGCATTGTACTAGAGCTGTAGTGAAGTGACCGGTAATATCATGCGAGAGACTCTCAATTGAAATGCATGCAAAATTAAAGGAAGTTGAACGCTAGGCGCAAGAGGTTGAATTTGTCATAATTATTCATTAAAAACTCACCATATGCATAAATTCCTCTGATGAGATCTTCTCTGAGAGATAATGAGTCGAAGGTTGGTGTTACTTCCACCTCTTCACTCGTCTCAAATGTGATATTTTGGGCCTCCTGTGTTAGCACGCGACGCGTCATTTTGATTTTGTCTATGTGATTGAATAATGTCGCCCTCTTCGGAATAAAACGTAAACGAAGCCGTCGATCTACCCGACTCACAGCTGTAAAACCAACCACCACGTATTTTACCAAATCATGGGCCCGCCTCCCGCCCCCCCCCCCCCCCCCCCCCACTCCGAGAACGGACGGACCCCATGCGTGTTACCAAAATGTCCAGTAAAGGTGTACTTTTCGTGCGACAAAGTCCGGCCCGAGAATTGTAAAAAAAAAGGGGGTGTATAATTGTATTAACTTTTCACCCGGAGATTTCTTTAAAAAGGGGGTGTTCTTTCTTTTTCTCTCTCATCTCTTTAGACTCCTGAGAAATTATTCCGAATTTAGGGGGGTACATTGAGCATTTTTCTGAATTTAGGGGGGTCTCCAAGGCAGGAAAAGCCCGCGAAAAGCCCGCGCAAGGGGAGTTCGGAAATGTTGGCGGTCGTCGGATAGGGGGTGCTTTCAAAAAGATGAAACAAGCATACCCTAAATAACACTGAGTGGGGGGGGGGGGGGGGGGGGCGGGGGCCGACTCCTCAGAATTAACGAGATTATGGAACTCATTTGCATTTTATTAATTAAAAAATTAAAGAGCATGAATGGATCCGAACAGCATCAAGCGCGTAGCCAGGATTTGATTTTAGGGGGGGCGGTAGCTATGAGCACGCGAAGCGTGCAAATCACTTAATGAGCGCGCGAAGCGCGATCCCTAGGGGGGTGGGTGCAGGGAGGGGGGAGTTTCTCCCCTCCCGCGCGAAGCGCGGAAGCTTTGAAAGAAGACGATTCGTTGTACCTTTCTCGACTCATAAACCTTGTCTGAATTCAGTCCGCCCCTCCTGCGCGAAGCGCGGAAGCTTTGACGTATTATTAGACAAAGAAAACGATTCGTTGTACCTTTCCCGACTCTTAATCCTTATCTGTATTCAGTCCCCCTCCCGCGCAAAGCGCGGAAGCTTTGACGTTTCATTAATTTATTAGAGAAAGAAGACGATTCGATGTACCATTCTCGACCCTTAATCCTTATCTGAATTCAGTTTCCTCCTCTCCCGCGCAAAGCGCGGAGACTTTGAAGTTTCATTACATTATTAGAGAAAGCTAGACGACTCAAATTAGTACCGTTCTCGACTCTTAATCCTTGTCTGAATTCCGCCCCCCCCCCCCCCCTCTCGCGCTAAACTTTGACGTTTCATTAAATTAATAGAGAAGAAGACGATTGGTTGTACATTTCTCGACTCTTAATCCTTGTCTGAATTCAGTCCCCTCCTCCCTCCTCTTGCGCGAAGCTTTGACGTATTATTAGACAAAGAAGACGATTCGTTGTACCTTTACCGACTCTTAATCCATATCTGCATTCAGTTTCCCCCTCTCCGCGCGAAGCGCGGAAGCTTTGACGTTTCATTAAATTATTAGAGAAAGAAGACGATTCGTTGTACCGTTCTCGACTCCTTTTCCCTTTTTCTTCCTACGTCCTCTTACTTTTTTCTTCTCTTTCTCTCTCTTTTTTTTTTTTGGCCGGCGTTTTGGGGGGGGCGACCGCCCCCACCGCCCCCCCCTGGCTACGCGCCTGAACAGCATGAATGATCTAAACGATGTTGACACGATGATGTGAAGTCCTGGGTGTAGTCTTCTGAATCATTTGCAGAAGATCTCGATTTCTTTTCTTTTTTGTATTTATGTTTTTAAAATAATCGATTTTATATATTATAATGGTAACTTCTTAGCACTGGTGTACTGATAGGGGGGGGGGGCACCCCCCAAAAAAATTGGTTTATTTCTATTTCAATACCAGTAATTTACAAATGTTTCTAAAATGACATAATTTTTCGGGTTTTTTTCGCGGCCCAAAAAATAGTTATTGATCTGTACGCCACTGACTCATAAATTCTTTTTCTGAGACTTGTTAAAAGTTTTCGCAAGTCATAGTTACTATCATTGGCGTACGCAAGATTTTTTCAAGAAGGTGGGGGGGGGGGGGGGAGGGGGTGAGGGGGGGGGGGGGGGGTAAGAGGACACTTTTTTTTTTGGGGGGGGGGGGGTCTCGAAATTTGAAAATTTGACATTTTGGTCCGTTGGGGGGGGGGGGGTAAGGTCATGAATTTTAGGTCAGCCATTGGCATTTAAAAAAAAAATCAAAATCAAAATCAAAATGGGGGGGGGGGGTTCCGAAAAACTATACACAAAACATACACATAATAAAAACTCAAAGGGGGGGGGTTTAACCCCAAACCCCCCCCCCCCCCCCCCCTGCGTACGCGCCTGGTTACTGTTGCCAATGTTACAAAATGGCAATTTTTTAAATGGATGACACTTACATGATCAATTTGGGTTCAAATAGCGCATAAGTTTATCATTACTTTACTTATCTTGCCTTAACACTTTATTGCCTGCAATTATTAGCATGCAGTTGCCAGCCAGGTACCTATTTACACCGAGGTGGAGAGTGGCAAATATGAACTATCTTTGGCAATACATTAGTTCAACTAAAGGCGGACCGTAAGTGCCGGGCTGGGCCCGAACCCTCAACCCCACTATACACGACACCACTTTGGATTTTTACTTCTTTGAAGTTCCATTTTTCTCAGATAGAAAGAAATATCTAGGTACCTTGGCCAGCTTGCGAATTTACATGAAGCCTATTTCCCTTGACTTCTCAAAATGACGAAAAATGCAGATAGTCGAAAGCGAAAGGAGATGGCTAAGCGTTTTAGAACGCCATCTTTTAAAAGTATCGATGTGGAAGGGGGAGGTATAGTCAGAGGCGGCGGAGCGACTTCCAAAGTGGGGGGTACCAACAAAAAAGGGCACTTTCTGGAGAAAAAAAGGGCACCTTCAAAGGGAAATCTCAAAATGAAAATATACAATTTTTTAGACATTGGTATATACCCCTATATTGTGATTACATTATCGGGGATGATTTCAATATTTGTTTCTCTTTATAGCTTAAGTATCATACTTTGCCGTTGGGTGCAGGCGCGTACGCAGGATTTTTTCAAGGGGGGGGGTTTTATCATTTATAAATCGGGCCGAAAATTTCGCAACGACTCAGCCGACCGCTGAATAAGCGGGGGGGGGGGGGGTTTACACACAAAAAAATACCAAAGGGGGGGTTTAACCCCCCAACCCACCCCCCCCTGTGTACGCGCCTGGTTTGGTGTGATGGTCTAAAAAATCATTTGCGAGCGAGGACAATTTTCAAGATTTGTGAGGTCGCAGTGCGAAAAATTACATCTTGTAAAGAGGAAAAACCCAATCCTGGTGGGGTTATAAGCACATTCTCATAACTGAAGACCAAAAAGATCTTTCATAAGTTACATAATAACATCAATAACTACGAGCGAGCGAGCTTTGGGGGAAATTGCTTTTAGTCGCTTGAAATTAGGGGCACGTTTAATGAGGAGAGGAAAAGGGGACACTTATCGAAAGGGTTAAGACACTTATTAGCAAAGAAAAGGAGCACGTGTCAAAGTACAAAGGCTAATTATCAGAGGTGAAAATGGGGCACTTCTTACACCTAAAAAAGAGGCATGCATCAGGAATGAAAAGGAGATTGTTATTTGTCGACGTAAAAGAGGCACCCATCAGATTTTGATAGGAGGCATTTATAAGAAGTGAAAAGGGGCATTTACGAAAAAGGGATAGGTTCTTTATTAGAATGGAAATTGGCACATGTCATTGATAAAAGGGTAATGAGAAGGGGACGTGGCTCTTATTAAAAGAAAAAGAGGCACATGTTAAAATAAACGGGCCACTTATCAAAGACGTAAAGTGGTAATTAGGAGAAGGGGAAGGGGCACTTATAAGGAAAAAGAGCATTTATTAGGAAGGAAAAGGGAGACGTATCAAAATAAAAGGGGGCATTTTATAAGAGATGCAAAGAGCACTTATCAGGAGGGAAGGGGTACTTGTCAAAGTAAAACTTGTATCTCTCAGAATTGAATAGGGTTATTTACAAGAGATGAAAAGGGGCAATTATGAGAATGAAAAAGAACTATTTTTATAGATGAAAAGGGGCATTTATGAGAAGGGAAAGGGGCTTTTTTTTAAATGAGGGCACTTATCATAAGAAAAAGGGGCACTTATTTAAAAGGAAAGGGGGCACATGTGAAAATATAAGGTGCGCTTATCCAAGATTAAAAAGGGTAGTTATTAAAAGGGGAAGGGGCACTTTTAAAAATGAATAGGGGCACTTGTCAAAGTAAAAGGGGCACTTTTTCCTATGTAAAAAGGGACACTTTTCAATGTAAAATGGGCAATTTTCCTATGTAAAAAGGGGCACTTTGAGGGTAATTGAAAAAATGGGAGGGCACTGTGCCCCCCTGCCCCCCGGGAGCGCCGCCTCTGGGTATAGTGACAAGTAGGCTACACTTGGGGCAAAGGCATATCAGCCGAGAGGACAAATTCTAATCTTACCAGCCCTCCCCAAAATAAAAAAATAAAAAATAAAAAAATAATAACGACCCGCGAGAAAGAAAAAAAAAATTGTGTGTGGTGGGAAGCAAAAAGAGACAATTTTACGAAAATTTCACGAAAGACAGTGACAAAAGTTCCATCATAAACACAAATATTTGCACGCCATTTAAAAAACAACATCGCTGCCGCGAAGAAGAAATACAATTTAAGAAGAAAGCAAATACAAAGGCAATTGGTTGAGTTGACCCGGATTTTTTTTTTGTTTCGATGGGGGGGGGGGGGGGGAGGGGGGCACCACTCTTGCCAGATGTTTAAAATAGGACAGACAACACAGGGGTGTTGTGAGGGATCTTTTTTTTTCTTTCTTTCTTCCCCTATCCTATTCGCTCTCTCTAGTTTCTCTCAGACTTTATCTCTCTCTCTCTCTTTCTGTTATTTCATTATCCGCCGCGACACTGGCTTCCATTAACTCTGAACATAATTCAAAATCATTCCCTTGCGTGCATGCAGTCAGGAGGCGTAGCTGTTACTTTGCTTC